>SZWC01004904.1:93534-115305 GCA_023375785.1 Penium margaritaceum
GGTTGCTCGATAAAAATCATCAGGTCACAAAAGTGAATAGAGGATGTTTTGCTGGTTCTGTAGCACTTTACAGAACTCGATTCGGAGTCCGTTTGAGGGAGATATGGATTTTCAAGGTTTGGTGGCGATGGGTCCGGTTCAAGTGATGGCTCCTGCACTACAAGCACCAATGACGGCCACAATTATTGGCCAAGGAGGTTTGGAGTGCCCTTCATGGTAGAACGGCGGCAGGAGGACCTTCAGGGAGCTTCAAGGAAGGTCCCCACCAAGAATATTGGTCGTGCACATGGCAGGGATGGTAATTCTCTTGTGTGAGAGTGTGACTGCCGCTCGTCCCGCTAGGCTAGGAGTGTGCTAGGAGGTGAACTTTGACAGAGTGGTTCTTCCAGCTCCATGTGCCAAAGGAGGCATATTTATGCTTGTTCGAAAGCTGTGCTAATGTACTTTTTCACTCAAGAATTGATTCAGACATTCGCATTCTCTCCAGACCTACATTTGCTTCCGTAATTTCTGTTTGCGCAACCTACAACTCCCTCTCACAAACAGTTGGTCCTGCCAAGGCGGCTCTTGGTGAGCCTGATCACCTCTCTGAGGGCTGCCCCAGATTCTATCAGTGGTATCAGAGCTAGAACAAGGCTTTGTCTCATCCTTGAGGCATTCCTTGCACCCTGTTGTGTGAGAGAGCCGTTTGTGGACTGAACGTTGCACTACCATGGCGACATCCGTTTCTGTGGTGGCCGGCATCAACATCGCCAGGTTTGAAGGCAAGAACTTCTTCAACTGGAGCAACAACACGAAGATGGTGATGATGGAGAAGGGTCTTTGGAGCCAGGTGGATGAGAAGGAGAAGGAACCAGAAGAAAGCTCCCTATCCCATGTCGAGGCCCGTACCTACCGCGAGAAGCGTGACCGCGCCCTCGCAACCATCTACCTCCACCTCGCCGAACGGCAGCAACTCCTCGTCCGTGGCATCCTCACGCCAAAGGAGGTTTGGAAAAAGCTTGAGTCTACTTATGCTTCCAAGTCAATCCTCATGAACATGCAGCTGCGTCGTCGCTTTCACACTGTGAAGATGGATGAGTCCGGATCCATGATTGACTACATCAACATGGTGAAGTCTCTCTCTAACCAGTTTGCTACGATTGAGGACCCTGTCAAGGAGCGTGTGCTCATGCTAACTATCACCTCTGGCCTTCCTAGCAGCTACACTCCTCTCATTGTTGCCCTGGACCAGCGCAGCGACAAGCTTTCCCTCAACGATGTGGAGGACAGCCTGCTCTTTGAGGAGGAGCGGCGCAAGGGAGAGGAGGGCGGAAGCGGACTGGACGTCACTCTCATCACCAACTTTGGTCATGGGGGCGGTGCTACATCAACCAGGAGCAACGGTGGAGGAGGAAAGAAGAAGGGGAACTGCCACTACTGCAAGAAGCCGGGCCATTGGGCGCGCGAATGCCGGAAGAAGAAGGCGGACCTTGCGACTGGAGTCGGAGCGGGAAAACAGTCCGACGCTTCCGCGAACGCTGCAGATTAGGAGAGTGGATTTGTGACAACCATCCGGGTCCTGCACGTCTTCGACAACACCGCCCTGTTCTGGATCATGGACTCGGGAGCCACACGGCACATGACGTGTCGCCGGGAGTGGTTCGTTGTCTACACTGTCATTGAGCCTCGTCGGGTGTACATGGGGGACAACCATGTGAAAATGTCGGTTAGGGAGGGTGAGATTGTGTTTTGTGCGTCCGTTGAGGGTAAGCACGTGGAACGTCGTGTGAAGGGGGTGCTCCATGTTCCGGGGCTGGCAGCTAACCTCCTCTATGTTTCATCTCTCATCTCTGAAGGCATGCAAGTTTGCTTTGAGAATGGTGGCTGCACCATCTCTGCCGTGCAGGTCGTGTGCTTGCAAAAGCAAACAAGGAGGACGGTCTTTACCGCCTCTATGTGGCGTCGGAGAAGGAAACCGACTCAGCGTTGGCGGCGAGAGAGGGAAAACACGACATCGGCCTGTGGCACCACCGGCTCGGTCACCTCGGCTTTAGCGCCATCATCTCCATGCAACAGATGGTCCGCGGTCTGGAGCTCAAGGGGGTGAAGTAGCCTGGTGCATCGGCTTGTGAGAGCTGCATTGAAGGGAAGCAAGTTCGCTCTCCTTTCACGGGGGAAGGGAAGCGCGCGGCCGAGCTTCTTTCACTCGTTCACTCTGATTTGTGTGGTCCCATGCCATCACAATCCTTGTCCGGCAAGTTGTACTTTGTCACGTTCATTGATGACAAGTCGAGGAAGACGTGGGTGTCATTCCTGGCTGGAAAGGATGAGTTCTTTGATGCTTTCAAGGTGTGGATTGCTGCTGCACAGAATGCGAGTGGCAGGCGGTTGAAGCTGCTTCGCACCAATGGTGGAGGAGAGTACCTCTCCAACGAGTTCCGTACCTTCCTCAAGCGTCGCGAGATCAAGCACGAGGTCACCCCACCTGGAACACCGCAGCTGAACGGCGTGGCTGAACGCGCGAACCGCACACTCATGGAGCATGTTTGCAGCATGCTCCAAGACGCGGAGCTCCCGCCAACTTTCTGGGCGGAAGCGGTCAACACTGCCGTGTACCTGAAAAACCGGAGTCCCATGCGCGCGGTGCCGCTGATGACACCGGAGGAGGCGTGGACGGGACGCAAGCCAACAGTGTCGCATCTGAAAGTCTTCGGGTGTTGTGCATTTGTGCACGTGCCTGCCGGCAGCCGTAACAAGCTGGACGCAAAGTCGGTGAAGGCCGCCTTCCTCGGCTACGACACCATGGGATACCGCCTCTACAACCTCGCTGCTCGCAAGATCATCCGCAGCCACGACGTCGTCTTTCAAGAGGACATGAAGGGCTGGACTTGGAGCATTATGACTGCTGTTCCACTTGCTCCCGCACTTGTACCTGAAGTGGGAGAAGTACCGGTAGCAGAAGATGGCGGTGCGGAAGATGGCGGTGACAGCGGCAACGACAAGGAGGTGGAGGGAGCTGAGAGGGAGAAGGAGCTGGCAGCAGAATCTGATGAGGAGGAGCAGCAAAGCAACGCACAGCAGCTGCCACAACGGTCTGCACGCCTCAACAAAGGTGCAAAGGACAGTGGGGAGGCGCTGAGGCGATCCGAGCGCCTCGCAAACAAACAGAGGCCACTGGAGGAGCTGGTGAACCTGTGCACCGTTCCACCACCAACGGAGTCGTCTGACCTCGAGCTTCTCTTCCTCACAGTCACCGATGACCCAGCCACATTTGCTGAAGCCATGCGCAGCGCCGAGGCGGCAGATTGGCGTGCCACAGCAGATGAGGAGTATGGTGCGCTCATGAAGAACGGCACCTGGACTCTCGAGGAGGCTCCACGCGGCAGCCGGGTGATCGGATGCCGGTGGATCTTCAGGCGCAAGCATGGTGCGGATGGTAAGGTGCTCAGGTACAAAGCACGGCTGGTTGCAAAGGGGTATGCGCAGACTGAGGGTGTGGATTACTATGAGACATTTGCACCTGTCGCAAAGTTCCCATCCATCCGGGCGATCCTCGCTCTTGCTGCTGCTATGGACTGGGAGGTGGACCAAATGGATGTGACTTGTGCATTTCTGAATGGTGACCTCAAGGAGGATGTGTACATGGAGCAGCCGGAGGGGTATGTGGTGGAGGGAAAGGCAGATTTGGTGTGCAAGCTTGTGAAGGCCCTCTACGGCTTGAAGCAAGCACCACGAGCATGGTACCACAAGATGGATGAGCAGCTGGCTGGACTTGGCTTTGTGCGTAGTGAAGCTGATCATGCAGTGTATGGGCGCACTCAAGAGGCAAGCCAGGTCATCATTATGCTCTATGTTGATGATCTGGTCATTGCATCTGACTCCAAGTCTCTTTTGGACGATGTGAAGCAGTCCCTTGCTGCCAGGTTTGACATGAAAGGCATGGGAGAGCTCAGTTACTACCTTGGCCTTCAGGTCAAGCGCGACCGGCAGCAGCAGACTTTGGAGTTATCGCAGAGCACGTACGTGAGCGACATAGTCAAGCGCTTCAACATGGCAGGAGCGCGCAAGATCGCAACACCACTGGAAGTGGGAGCAAAGCTGAGCATGACGCAGACTCCCCACGGCATGCAACAGAGGAGCCACATGGAAGCAGTGCCATACCAAGCAACAGTTGGGAGCCTCATGTACGCAGCAGTCGGCATGCGCCTTGACATCAGCCAAGCAATGGGAGTTCTCAGCACGTTTTGCGCAAATCCGGGCGTGCCGCATTGGGAGGCGGTCAAGCGAGTGCTGCGCTACCTCAACAGCAGCACTAGCCTTTGCCTCACCTTCAACAGCAACAACAGTCCCATCATCATCGGCTACAGTGACGCAGATTGGGGAGGTGACCTGGACACAAGGAGGTCGACCAGTGGGTTTGTGTTTGTGCTGGGGGGAGGTGCAATCAGTTGGAGCAAGAAGCAAGAGTACGTTGCCCTCTCCTCCACCGAAGCAGAGTACATCGCTCTGCGTGATGCAGCAAAGGAAGCCGTGTGGCTGCATGAGCTACTAGCAAGCCTTGGGCAGCAGCAGACCACAGCGACCACCATCTACAGTGACAACATGAGTGCCATTTCTCTGATCAAAAACGCCGAGTTTCACGCCCGCACCAAGCACATCGACCTGCGGTACCACTTCATCCGCGAGCTCGTGGCGAAGCAGGTGGTGCAGATCAAGTTATGCCCTTCAAGCATGATGCTAACAGACTTCCTGACCAAGGCGCTGGCAGCGCACCGCTTTCAGCAGCTGAGGGGACAGTGCGGACTTGTGTGATTTTTATTCTCGCAAAGTGGGAGAATGTTGGATATGGGGTGCCAAAAAAGTGACCAAAGTGGGTTGCTCAATAAAAATCATCAGGTCACAAAAGTGAATAGAGGATGTTTTGCTGGTTCTGTAGCACTTTACAGAACTCGATTCGGAGTTCGTTTGAGGGAGATATGGATTTTCAAGGTTTGGTGGCGATGGGTCCGGTTCAAGTGATGGCTCCTGCACTACCAGCACCAATGACGGCCACAATTATTGGCCAAGGAGGTTTGGAGCGGCCTTCAGGGTAGAAAGGCAGCAGGAGGACCTTCAGGAAGCTTCAAGGAAGGTCCCCACCAAGATTATTGGTCGTGCACATGGCAGGGATGGTAATTCTCTTGTGTGAGAGTGTGACTGCCGCTCATCCCGCTAGGCTAAGAGTGTGCTAGGAGGTGAACGTTGACAGAGTGGTTCTTCCAGCTCCATGTGCCAAATGAGGCATACTTAGGCTTGTTAGAAAGCTGCGCTAATGTAATTTCTCACTGAAGAATCGATTCAGACATTCGCGTTCTCTCCAGATCTACATTGGCCTCCGTAATCTCTGTCTGTGCAACCTACAACTCCCTCTCACAAACAGTTGGTCCTGCCAAGGCGGCTCTTGGTGAGCCTGATTACCTCTCTGAGGGCTGCCCCAGATTCCATCATTCAGGCCAGTGATTCGTGCAGAACCTGATGAATGGGGATTGCAACCGGTACCTCTTGCGCCACCACGACCACAAGCGCCACATCATGAGGTGGCTAGTTGCTTTGTATGGATATGCGGCAAGAAGTTTCTGGCAATCATTGATCTCGGCGCTACCCATACAACGGTAACCCTGCAAGTCTTGCAGGCAGTTGGATGGCAACACAATATCCAACCAACGGCCAACGTCTTCACCAATACTTCTAGCAGCATTGATACCGGATACGGAGTCATGGAGAACCTCCCACTCCAAGTTGGTCTCATACATGAGGTGGTGCGGATGCAAGTAACCATTACCCGTACCTATGATGTTCTCCTTGGTACAGACTACCTCATTCCCCGCCAGGCGGCATTGGACTATGCGGATGGAGCCATGCAATTGACTTCATCTGGATATAGCACCTGCGCAGCACTGATTGTTGGATCTCGGACTTCTATGCCTACGCGGTACGGACATCCTTTCCCTTGGAAGGAAGCCGAAGCGGAAGATCAAGCCGCAAGAAACTCTATCCTCTTGTTCCCCAAACATGATGCCCCACCAGTTATTCCACATGATAACAAGGACACTGAGGAGCCAAGCAACGTCAACTCCCCACCGGCAACCACATCCCTTCGTGGAGCTCAAGCTGCTCCGGCGGATGATCGACCCGAACTTCCCATGGGTCCACTACCAGGACCTTCATCTGCATTATCCAGTGGTTGCCTGTACCCCCAGTAGCAGGCCCAGTCTGCAATCCCCGAGCCCCAGAAATGCCGCAGACCTCTCCCATCACATCCCCACCAATACAGCCATTCATGCCCCAGGCCCCAGGCCAGACCCCACTACCCATGGACGAATCCACAAATGCATTACGCAAGGGAAAAATGCTGTTTTGTGAGGACAATGTTGCACTATGCGAAGATGGGGATGCTTGCAACTCGGATGAAGAGCCAATGACCGATGTGGGATGGCTGCGCCTCGACAAAGAACCAACTCTTCACCGCACTTCGGCTCTTACCATTGCACATGGAGGTGCACGTATTTTCAACCTTAAAGTCTACGACTATTGGGACCCAGACCCTGACCTAGGAGCTGGCCTAGTTGGTGATGAGGACCCACCACCACCCTTGGTCCCGCATTGCCAGCGATGGGACCACATGTTAGTGTTAGTAAAGTGTAAGCGCAAGGGGAAGAATGGAGGATGCACAGACGCAGTCGGAAGAGAAGGAAAAGGTGAAGAAATCAGGAGGTGGTACGGGCGTCCGGAGGAAGGCAGGGAGAAGAAAGAGGTCCTGAGTGGCTGGAGGGGAGGCCTTGGAGAGGTGGTGCTGACCCGGTAAGGGGGAGGCGTTGAAAAGGCTGAAGGATGAGACAGCAGAGGAAGGTGCAGTTGTCAGCAGAGGAGGGTGAAGAGACAGCGGGACAGAGGCAGGGGGTGGGATCCCAAGGGGAGCGGTGGTGAGAGGTGGCGTTGGTGTTGGCAGGCATGAGGGTTTTTAAGGAAAACCAGGGGGAACAGCGCATAATGGAAGGGGAGGAGGCCAGTGCGTTGGAGAAGGGGCCGGAGGTGGAGACGAAGAAGGTGAGGTAGGGAGAGGCGATGAAGAGACAAGCGAGGTGGAGAATGAGGGTGGAGGAGGCGCTGGAGAAGCTCGAGAGGCTGGAGATGCTGGAGGAGGAGTTGGAGGCGTCGGTGGAGCTAGCGGTGGGGCTAGAACCGGGTAGGACGGAAGAGGCAGGTGAGCGCTAGGTGGTAATGGAGGTGGTGCGGTGGAGACGTCGGAGAAGGGAAGGTAGTCGAGGATGGAGGCTGGACTCCTGTTGGGTGGAGGAGGAGGTCCGACGTCGCGGCCCGCATAGAAGTCCTGGAGTCAGCGGAAATGGACTTCTGAGAAGAGGGCCATGGCACGTCGGAAAGCCGCCCGGAAGGGAATGGAGGTGAGGCCACAAGCTGGAAGGAGGGTATCAGAGCAAAGGCAATGACGCCATATGGACAACCGCCCGCAAGCGAGGGAAGGGGGACACGAAACAAAGCTTGAAAGGTAGAAGGGTGGGTGGGTGGGTGAACCAGGCCATAGAATCTTGAAGGCTCGATACCATGTCAGGAAATTGAGTGAAGCCAAAAACGGAGCGGAAACGCAGGACAAGGCAAAGGGAATGGCCGAAGCCGAGGCGAAGCGAGAAGAGCAATTGAAGAACTGAAACGTTGATTGATGAACATGAAAGAGGCAAATTACATGGAGCAGATGCAAGAGCTTAAGTATCCTATTCTACGGGCGACAACTAGTGCTAGAGCTAGTGCTGCTCGAAAGGAGGCGGTCCGGGTCACTGTAACCGCGGAGCTGTTGCTTGGCGCTGCTGGAGGTGTGGGTAGAGTCACTTCGCGACTCCAACTGAGCAGGCCGGCTTGGAACAGCATTGGACGTGCCTCGAACAGCAGGTATGGTGCCGTTGAGGCACTCGCTGGGAGAGACCGTGCCGTGGCCGTTGTGCTGTTGGCGCGTAGTGGGGATCGCACCGCCTGGAAGGTGGTTCAATCCTGGTCGTGGATCTTTGCGCACGCACCGTTGGTGCGGATCGTGGGCGGGATTGTCGGCCACGTACCGTTGCCGGAGGGGCTCAGTCGGCTTTGCCGCCCGAGCTGTTTGAGTGCTGTCAGACGGAAAGGAGCCTTCCTTGGAGTTGGGTAGGTGAATATTTCCGTGCCAGTCACTGGAGGTAGTGAGGTTTTGTGGGTGCCGGACCTGGGCACGTGAGAGATACTTGGAGAGCCGTGTGGCACTTGAAAAATATTCTGACACTCTAGGGGCCTGGGATGTGCCTGACGTCAGGAGGAGGGTGTTGATGATTGTAAACCGGGTGCTGAGCATGACTCCTCAATGGTGTCCGCTAAAAGAAGTGCAGCAACCGGAGGTGCTTGCACCACCTCCTCGAAGACCTGAAGCACGACTCCACCCTTCACCTTCTCCGGTCGGTAATCAGCCCCAGCAATGCGCAAACGTGCAGAGTACGCCGGGCCGAGGGCAACAAGGAGGAAGATTTGCAGAAGGGCGAGGCGCAAAACCACACTGGCTCCCAAGAACATCACGACAACCCAACATTCCAGGGGATGATGTGCCGATGCAACAGCGGACACCTGGTGGGCATCAGAGAACGCAGGAATTGGGATGAGGTGGGCGTCATCCCTTGTCAGAAAGGGGAACAGCACAAGGAGTGTCACCAGGGACGCTAACGGGAACGCGGGAGGTGGTAGCAGGAGCTATGGCAGCAGCTGGAGGAAGCAGATGGAGCAGGAGTGCTCCAACACGAGCACAAACAGCGGCTAGAGGAAGTAGATGGAGTAGGAGTGCTGTGGTAGGAACTGGAGCAGGAGTTGGAGGAAGTAGATGGAGCAGGAGTGCTGCAGTAGGAACTGGAGTAGGAGTTGGAGGAAGTAGGAGGAACGGAGGTACTGCAACAGGAAGGGGAGGAGCAGGAGGAATGGGACTGAGTGGAGAACGGGCTTGGGAGAGGCCCCCCGGGCGGTCAGTTTCTCGTGGTGTGAGAAGAGGATATCCTTCCCTGCTCGACAATGCGGCCGCTGCAAGCGACACATGCATCAGGAGTGTGGGATCATGGAAGGTGGGGCTGGGTGGATCTGTGTTCCCTGCCTGAAAGTCAAGCAAGGCATCCCCTCGGAGGTGGGGGTGATGCTCGGACAGGAACACAACGCTCTGTCCGGCATTGTGTGCTTCGACTGCCTGAAGAAGTTGGAGGGCCTAATTAGAAAGTGAAGTAGGCAGCACATGGTGCCTGCATAAAAACAAGAGAAGAAGGGCAGGACAACTGCACCAGTTGCAAGATATGCTCACGCACCATAACGGCACGAGGGGAGTGTTCTACGTGCCGAGAACCGCTCGAGGGAGTGACCCCATGATGGGAGAAGTGCGGAAATGTTGTGCACAGTGAGTGTGTGAAGAAGATACGAGAAAGGAGGCTACAACATGGAGGGAAAATCGATCTCTATCAGTGCTTGCTCTGTGCAAGTTCACGAATTGAGGCGTGTGCCACCTGCAGGTATCCCATCCACAGCAGCAAGTGGTTCTGCATTGGCTGCTACAAAGGGGTGCATCTGCGCTGAGCATGATGCTATCACAACCCCCAAACAGGTCTGTGGGGCCCACTCGGCAAGCAGAGTGACGAGGCAAGAGGGAGGGTAAAGTCAGAACAAAGGGAAATGACGCGAGCGATGCGGGAACAGCCGACGGGAGAGATGGTGGAAGGGGGACACGGAGTGACGCCACGTCTGAGCCCCAAGGCACAAAATGAGGGTATATGGCAGGAAGGGGTCGACGGAGAATTTGGGTGCATGGAGAGAACCAGATGGGAGGAGGAGGAGTACCCATTGCCGGAATAGAGGAACGAGAAGGAGACAGAGGGACCCACACAGGGAGAAGGTAGTGGACGCTGAGGATGACGGCGTATGATCCACCGGGGGAGGAGCTGCAGGGTGGACAAAACAGGGAAAGGGATGGATGGATGGGGACGTTCAGCTTATTTTGCGGGAGTAGGATATGACAGTGTTAACTGTGTTTCATCCATCCACCGGAGGAGGGGTGACGAGAAGGCCCGGGGTCAAGATTGCGGGAAGGGAGTCGGCGAATTATCTACCGACAACCGACCAAGGTGAGAAAATACCGAAAGGTTCGGCTCAACTTGCGGAAGCTGCGAGTCGCAAACAAGGGATTGAAAGGGAAAGAAAAAGGACCCAAGGCTCGAATGATGGCAGCGGATCCGCACCAAGCCTGGGAGAGAGGAGCGGAGGCCGGGACGCCTTATCTCCAAGGACGTTTGATATGCGAGTCGCGTTGGGGTACACCAGCTGGAAAGGGGTATAGGCAGGAGCAATGTGGGGAGGGAAGATAAGAGGAGAAGGCTAGAAGAAAGAAACTACTAAGGAAAGCACACTTGCTAATGCGCTGCTGACAAGCGAAAAGTTGACTTCCAATTGATGAGACTGGCAAAGCTCCTGTTGCCATTGCCCACTGACAAACCCTTCCATTGGCACACGTTGCACCTGACTCCAGTCTCACTATCGCCCTCGACACTGACCCTTGTGAGTGTTTGGCCTACGAGCAGTGCAGCGGGCCCAGTGGCCGTCAGCCAGACTGAGAGATTGCTTCCCCTCAGTCGACATAGACTGCTGAGCGGGACCCGTATCCTGTCTCACGACAAGTTAGAGTAGGGAAGTTAGTCAGGAGTGTGAGTGTGCATGTGAGTGTGTGTATGTGTGTATGTGTGTGTGTGTGTGGCCAACCCCGAATGGGAAGGCCGCTTCCAGAGGAGCACGTCACGAGGCCATCATGGCCTGGTCCTGAGTTTCCACAAGAACATCAACCACCCCGCACAAGGCGGGCAGCTCGGGAATCCCCGGTGGCCTTCTACGCCATCTGTAGCTGCTACAATGCTCCCCATCGACCGGGCATGTGCACGGTCCTAGGCGTGGTGCAATGGTCGCATCACCCTGCCGGCAGAGCCGTGGAGCAATTATGGCAGCAGTGGCTGTAAATGGTTTCCCATGATGACGAGCCCCGACCCGTGGAAAGTTGGCAGGAGATCACACGCGACGTCGAACGCCGGGCAGCAAAAGCTGCTGAAGAACGGGCCGAGGAATATCAGGCATACCAGTGGTACCAGCAGGAGATCCATCGCCCGCGGGAGGAGGGCCCGGCAAGCACCAACTCCTGTGCGCGGCAGGGAGCGGACGGTCCTCTTGCACGGAAGAAGTTTACGGTTTGCGTATCTTGCTGGGTGATGCTTAGAGAAACTAGTGGTGTGGTTAAAAGATAATATGTTGCTTGTGTGTTTGTTTAGATTGACTGAAGCGTAGTCTGTTTGTCTGTTTTGCTCCAACTACTTAGGTGTTTGTTTGTGCTACTGCCGGTGAACAATTGAGTGTATAGGTTCGTTTGAATGAGCACATTCATCAGAAGGACCACATGGAATGATCTAGTGTTTATTGCTGATTATGATAAAGTTGTGTATGCAAAAGTGACATGTGTAATTATTGCTCCCGTCCCGTGTTAGTTCCCTTGATTATCCACCGGAGGAAGGGAACAGAAAGAAAGTGGGTAGAGGGATTTGATGGATAATGGTGGCGTTCGATTGACCGGAAAGAGTAAAGTGAGGCAATGAAAAATATTGTCAGGGTGAATGAACGAAAAGCGTGAATTAGACCCGCGTCGATAGCGCACCACAAACCTCGGTAGAGAGAAAATCCTTGCATGCTGTCAGACCTGGCTTCAGCCGATGTCGAAAGAGGGTATAACAGACCCCACATATCATGTAATTGTACATTACTTATAGGTAAGCATTGCAACAGCCGGGGTGCATTCCGGCCCCACAGCCTGCACACAACACCTCTTCCCCTTCTGTGACTGCCTCCTGGAATGTTGTGCATGGCCCCATGATGCCCTCCTCTTCCCCTTTGATTCTCATCCTGATCCTCCGTTTCCATACTCGGCTTGGGCTCCTCACCCTGCTCATTCGCCTCCTCCTGCTCCTTGTCTCCCGGCATTGCTTACTGCCATCCTCGCTTCCGCTCCAAATCCTGTCGCAAGCTTGTTGGCCACAGGGACCTATCGTCAGGTGGGAGTGGTTCCTGTCCCAGGAAGGGGGCATTCACCAAGCTAAGGTTCTCCTGCCGCACTGGTGGGACTGCCTCTGCCTGAAGAGCGGTCGCTGCCTGTTCCCTTTGCTCCCTTTCCTCAGGAGCAGCCTCCTATGATGCCTTCTTTGTCCTTTGCCATGAACTAGTAGCCGCTGACTGCCGTGGGACCTGTCCTGCCTGAGCAGGTGAAATCTCCGCAAGCGGCTTCATCCACAGGCTCTGTGCTCCCAATCATTGTACGGGTGGTGCAAGCCAAGTACACGCTGCACCGTAGGCACTTGTCGCTGTAAGGGGCAACGCCTCTTGTCCTGGTTGTTCCATTATTGTTGCTGCTAGTGGCACTCGCACATCATGCGTCGCGCCAGATGCAGCTGCTACAATGGGCAGCGCCTCCTGCTTGTGCTGTCCCGCTGCTGCTGCTAGTGGTGCTGGTGCCTTGGGCGCCGCGCCGGATGTAGCTGCTGCAACGGGCAGTGCCTCCTGTCCCTGCTCTCTTTCTGCTGCTGCTGGTAGTTATGGCGCCTCAGGCGCAATGTCAAGTGCACCTGTTGCAATGGACAGCGCCTCCTAACCCTGCTGTCCTACTGTTGCTACTGGTGGTGCTGGTGCCTTGGGCGCCGCTTTGGGTGCAGCTGCTGCAATGGGCAGTGCCTCCTGTCCTTGCTGTCCTACTGCTGCTACTGGTGGTACTAGTACCTCACGCATTGTACTGGTTGCAGCTGTTGTAATGGGGAGCGCCTCCTACTCCTACTGTCTTGTTGCTACTACTTGTGGTGCTGGCACCATGAGCGCTACGCCGGGAGCATCTGCTGTAATAGACATCGCCTCCTGTCCCTACTGTTCTACTGCTGCTACTGGTGGTACTGGCGCCTCGAGCGCCGCGCCGGGTGAAGCTGCTGTAATGGGTAGCGCCTCCTATCCCTGCTGTCTTGCCGCTGCTGCTGGTGGTGCTGGCGCTTGGGCGCCGCACCAGGTGCAGCTGCTGTAATGGACAGCGCCTCTTGCTCCCATTGTAAGGGTGTTCACCAAAAGCGTGGACTCGTGGTTCACACTCACAAGTCCGAGTCTGTGACTGGAATCGCGATTTGGATATGCGTCCCGGACTTGACTTCGACTCGAGGCTCGACACGCCAAGGTGTCGGCCCCCAAAACCCCGGAAAAACAATGAGAGTCCGGTTCAACCCCGACGTCGTGTATACAGAAAATGAGGGTCGACGACCCCCCTTCAGCGCGTAGAGGCTGATGACCCCCCCTTGCACTGTCCACATCATTGAGAAGCTAGCTGGACAGCCCACCTGTCCGCCTCGTCCCCCCCCCGCTAACCCAAGGTCAGTCGCAGAAGTCGTACGGTGCACTGAGACTGCGATAGCTCAGTTGCACCTAGGATTTCAGTTCAGTCACTTCACTTCGCCGTCGTGCACCACACTTGGTGCATGGTGCACCGTGCACCGACAGTTCACCGCCATGGGTTGCAACGGGAACCTGCCTCCAGCAGGTTCTCTTGCTGCCGCGGCCACTGCCGCTGCCGCTGCCGCCGCTGGCACGTCCAACGCCGCCATGGGTGGCGATGTTGCAGCCACGCCACCGAACAACTGTCACAAAAGAGATCAATGGGTACAAGGCACTCCGCAGCCCGATGACAGAATTCCTTATGAAGTACCCTGCAGTATTGGTTTGCCCCCTCGGAGCTTATATGCTGAAATACCCTCCGGAGTATCCCACTGGTCCGGCTCAAGTACGTTACCGCGAGATATCCAGCCGGGAGCTACCTAACGGCCGTCACTTGCTCCCGCTCGACTGAGCCAACGGCTGCCACCTCCTGCCCGCCCGCCTGCTTAACACCAACGGAAGAGCGCCTTGGTCTTCACTACGTGCCAAAACCGTCCGGCGCGTCTAATCCGTTGGAGAAACCAGGCCGTACCAACAGTGCTCTAGTTCCTCGGCCTCTCATCCAAGAACTCTTGCGGAGTTGCTTCGCGACTCCGTCATCGCCAGCAGCCGTAGCAGCAGCAAGGCGGCTACGGTTAAAAGTAGCATACCGCCCACCCAAGGTCTAGCCATCAGACTAGAAGCTACTATGTATGATCATACTTCATGTACTAGAATTTACCCTGTGTGGTCATCCAGTTATCATTCAGTTATCATGCTTTGCCTCTCGGCCCGGGCTCTTGCCGTGCCCCACTCTGGCTTGGCCTTATGGCCCACCACCACTATTTTCCGCTAATCATCGTTTTGCTTATCATCTCTGTCTTCAACGCTTGCACACGATCAAATGTATCAAGGCACTCAGGCTTGTTTGTCCTGCCAGTCCACTCACAAGCGCTGCGGCCAGCCGGACCATCAGACCCTCGTGTTGGCACCCAAATGCTATGGCATCCTCGTTGTCATCTCGCCTTCGGCTCGCATTTCTACGCTGTGGCCTCATCGCTTCTCGTCGCATTCATCTCTCAGCCCGCGCTTCGTCGCTACGGCTCATGCTGTCTGCTGGCCCGTGCCTCAGCGCTCCGGCCTGTCGGCTCGCGCCTCGGCACTGCCCCCAACAATGAACCCTCATATCATCCTCATGTTCTTGTGCCTCTCAAGCAGTTCTTCAGTGCTCGTGCATACGCACCGTGCCCACTTATGCCCTTTTCTGTTCTTGATTCGCAGCGCTAGTCCCTCGAACCACGCCCACGCCTTTCACATCGTCATCTCTCATGCTCCACTTCAGCCAATTCCTCTTATGACGCTTGCATTTTACCGACAACAACAACTCGACGAGCAACACTGTCGCCATGATGCCGCCATTTTCTTAGCCTAAAGTGCCAGGCCAGGAGGATCTACGCATGCGCAAACCGTCGGTGATATGGCAGGTCTTTGAGTATTTCGTCATCCAGGGCGAGCCAAGGGCGAGCTGCCAGCTTTGCCCCAAAGCGCGTGTGGGGCTGAAGGGTACGTCCAGGCTCAATGACAGCTCCATGTCCAACATGTGGAAGCATCTTCGCAAGGAGCACAATGCACGCTGGAAGCAGTTGAAGGCACAGCAGCAGCTGGTTGCCGTCACTACCGCCGCTACTGCTACTGCTGGAACGATCGATGGCACCAACGCCATGGTGGCCAGGGGTGTAGCAGGTGTTGGTATTGTTTTCAACAAGCGGTACTTTGTGACTTGCATATGAAAGCACATCGTTGACACGTAGCAGTCCTTCTTGAGCGTGGAATCGTTTTGGCTGAAGCTCGCTTCCTCCACCGCAACCCATTTGCACATATGCCAGGTCGCATTCAGCTCACCCACTTGATGAAGAACGGTGCCGCTGCCTTCAGGAAGTGGTTGCAAAAGATGTTTGCAACAGTGATGTCAGGGATTTCTTTCACGTGGGATGGGTGGCAATCTGATGCAAACCAGAAGTACCTGGATATTACTGCACACTCGATCGACGTATGGAAGTTGCAGACTCTCGCTCTTGCTTTTCGAGCGTGCTCTGAGGATGCCTCTGCTTCCAGTTTGTTTGACCTGCTGGCGGGGACAATGAAGGAGTGGTAGCTCTGGGACAAGATGTATGCATTGACGATGGACAACGACACCACCAACGATAGCCTCGTCGACAACTTCCTCGTGCTACAGAACGACAACTTCCAGAAGGCGGGTCACATCAGGTGCATGGACCGCGTGCTGAACCTGGCGGTGAAGGACCTCATCGCCAACAAAGCCGTCAATGAACACCTGCAGTCCGCCTGCGACATCATCAACTTTGTGTGCCGTTCCGCAAAGCGTGAGCTGTCTGTGCTGAACGCATGTCAAGCTAAGGGTGTTCAGTACATTTCCTTGCATGCTGACACTCACACGCGCTAGAACTCTACCTTGGACATGTGTGAGCGGGTTGTCCGCCTGCAGGATGTGTTTAACCCATGGTTGTCCGCCAAAGAGCCCGCACTCAAGCCAAGTGGACAGGGATGGGAGCTGTTGGGCCTTGTCATCACCATCCTCAAGCCTTTCAAAGGCTTCACGAAGGATATATCAGGCTCTGAGTATCCCACCCTCTCCCTTGTCCTCCCCTTCTTCAGCACCATATTGCAGAAGTTGCACCAGTGGCGTGTGAAGGCAGCCAACGCGGAGAAGAAGAAGGTGGAGAAGATGACTCTGGACAGTACGAAGAAGCTTCTTGTTCTCCTTTTCGCTAGCTTCAAAGCCTCATTGGAGAAGGTATGTTTGAAGCTGTTTGCTATTTGCATTTGTGTATCCTTTTTCTAGACAATAAATGTTTTTTATGTGGGGCATGCAGGTTTAGAAGTACGTCAAGAAGACCACCATCCTCCACGTTGTGGCCATCGCTATGGATCCCTGCTTCAGGTTGGTCATGTTGCACTGTGGCTGTCCTTGTTTTCTGTACACAACAGGTTTTCCACCTCTCAGTTTATTGTTTTTGTGCGTGTGTTGCAGGTTCCGTTTCATGCCAGCAGTGAAAAAGATGGTGGGCATCAAGTCTGCCATTGAGCTGGAGGTCAAAGTGGTGGAGCACATAAAGCTGTACTTTGCCAAGGTGCAAGAGAGATGCAAGACAGAAGTTGAAGCGGTTGAGGCAGCGGCTGCTGCAGCAGCTGCTGCAGCCACTGCAGCAAGGACAGAGGACAAGGAGACGGTGGACTCAACAGGGCCGCAGTCGACCTCTGGAGCTGGTAGCACAGGAGGCGCCAGCAGCAACCAACAGGTGCCACACTTGATTGGCCCAGCAGCAGCATCGAAGCGTGGCAGGCAAAGTAAGAGGAAGGCCACCATGGCACGTAGCATGGTTTATTCCCTAAGAAGCTTTGCGTGCTTGCTTTTGCAGTTAAAGAAAAAACTTTCTGTTGCATGTGCATGCAGGTGGAGGCTGCGCTTGCAGACCCCATGGAAGATATGTTTGAAGAAGGGCCAGAGCCGCAGCTAGTGGCACCCGACACACTGGAGGAGGAGATTGAACAGTACAAGAAGAACGCACGTGGAGGGAGGAAGTGCAACGTTTGTCAGAAGAATGTAAGAAGTGACGAAGATAGAAGCAAAAGCAAGCAGAAGCAAAGTAGCTTGCAAGAGCGTGTCGGCGGAATGACGAGAGCAAAAAGGCAGGTCCAGTTCCAAGGAGTTAGTCGGAGGACCTCAAGAGAGGCGAGGCACCGGAGCTTCAAGATGGACGGAGGGCACTGTGAGAACACGTCAGAGAGGCAAGTAATGTCTTGAGAGTGAGCAAAGGGTAATGAGTGATGAAGTGAAGAGTGAGCGAGGAATGGTCGGCGTAAGCGATAGAGGCGATGAGCGAGCAGAGCTCGGACACGGCGGCGAAGCCGTGGGACCAAAGGGAACAGGATGAGCATAACTGTTTTGGTTGAACTAGGGAGGGAATGAACATCCTCCATTGGGGGAATTAACCATTCAACGGGGGGAGAGGATGATCACGTTGTACAGATTCGGGTTCCTCGCTGCTGCCACAAGAGCGTGCCACATTGCTGCGATACGTGACACTTCATCGATGATCATGTGATAGACAGTATGGGTGGTTTCACGTAGGCACCTTTTCATGTATTGCAAGGTTGTCGTGTATGCCCTTGGGGGACACCCTGGATTGTCATAAACTCCATCCAGAAAGAGGGAGAGGTGATACTCGCGGAGGAAAGAGTGCTTTGTCTTGACTTGTATGCCACCATACCAGTCGTGGATATTTTCTCCCAGCTGATCAAGGATGGGAATGTGTGTCCAGTCGAGGATGTGTATTGCCATGATGGTTGGTTGTTGAGGGTGCGAGGCAGTTGCTGGTGTCTGCTCACCAGTGTAGTTTAGCAGGTTCACCCTACTGAGGATGGAGGTAAGGCTGGCAAGAGAAGAAGAGAGAAAGAGGATGGTGATGGAAGGGAAGAGAATAGTTGCAGAAGGTTCCGCGTGGGTGCAGGTCACTGAGTCGTGCGACCAGGCGGGTCCGTTTGCTGAGCACAAGAGTGGGGCTGGAAATAGACTGGAGGAGGATTCTGGGAAGGAGAGTGTTGAGGAGGAGGATGCTAAGCAGGGGGGGATGCTGCAAAAGTGGGCGAGCGCTGCGAGGAATTTGGCATGGGTGCAGGTCGTCTCTGGTCGGGCGATGCGGCCGGGTAGACCCGTGCCCTGTGTAGATGATGAAGACTGATGAAAGCGGAGGAATGCTGAACGGCGAAGTAGGCGCAGGAGTGGAATCACGTGCGCGGAGGAGGTTTCAACGTGGGCGCAGGTCGTTGCGAAGCTGGCGATGCGACCGGGCGGATCCGTGTGTCAAGTAGATGATGAAAAATAGCTCAAGGCGGAGGAATGCTGAACGGCACAGTGGGCACAGGGGCGAAACCAAGTGCGCTTCAGAGAAATCGGCGTGGGTACAGGCCGTTACACAAGAGGCGATGCAACCGGGTGGATCCGTGTGTCGAGAAAGCAGATGCTGGCGGAGGAAGGCTGGGACGGCGGAGTGGGCGCAGGGGCAAAACCATGTGTGCGACTGGAATAGAGAGATAGAATGCGACAAGAGGAAGGCGAGAGCCAAAGCGCCACGAGAAATCTGCTGCCAGGGTGGGTGCACGCTGCTGCGAGGACAGGCAACTAGCTCATGCAGGTCCTTGTGCCGGCCACATAGGCTGATGACAAGCAAGCGAAAGCGAATGAAATAGGAGTGGGCGCAGGGGCAAAACCACGTGCGCTGCGGAAGTTTCTGGCGTGGGCGCAGGTCGTCGCGGAACGGGCGATACGACCAGGCGGATCCTTGTGCCAAACAAAGGATGAAACGACGGCGGAAAGGAGGAGGCAGCTGATGGCTGAGTGGACACAGGGGTGGAACCACGTGCGCTGCTGATGCTGATGAAGAAGATTGATGGGGAGGCGGCACGGATGATGACAGGATGATGCTGATAATGAAGCGGTTTGGAGGAGGCCGACATAGATGAGGAAGGAGCTTGGAGCGGAGGTCATTAGGAGGGCTGAAGGCAGCGGATGAGGATGAAGATGATGCAAAGATGAAAGGAGGGGAAGGCTCATGAAGATGTGGCAGAGGCGGAAGATGGAGGTCGCGGCAGGCACAGGATGGCGAAGTAGAAGGTGATGCGGCAGTGAACGCGAGGGAGACAACCGGTTCCTCTACTGTTGGGAGAGTGACGGCTTATTCCCAAGTTGGCCCGAGACCGACGGGTAGAAGACTGGCGGTGTCTTATGTCCTGACAGCAAGAGGAACTGATTACAGCAGAGGAAGCCGGGCGGCAAGCACGGACACTGGTCCGCTGGTGTTAGAAGAGTGATAGCTTGTTCCCCACTTGGCTCGCAATGGGAGCAGGAAGACTGGCGGTGTCCGATGTCCTGACGGCGGGAGTTACACCCCTGCTACTGACGACGCGAGAAGGTGGTGCAAGGACGTGGCTCGAGATGATGGGTACAGGCAAGCAGAAGATGATGGGACAGAGGAAGCAGATGAGGTTGATGAGGGGAGATGAGACGAGCGGAGGTGCTTGAAGAGGCTGAGGGGATGAGTGGCAGCGGACGGCGGACGGAAGGAAGCTTCCTGGACGTTGACGAAACGCGGCGGCTCGGGGTTGCTTGCGGCTGTTGTGGACGAAGAGTCACCGATTGTTGGCCACGGGCGCGGAATGGGCGCAGGGCTTCCTCAGAATGACGGGACGTTGCTCTAGCGCGAGGAATACTCCAAGCGGTACTGTTGATGTCAGCTATCACCGAAGCTCATAGGCGCGAAGGGATGCCGGAGGCGAAGGCGGAATGCAGATCCGAGAAGCAAGGCAATGATGGTGGTAGAGCAATGGGGAGGTCATGGGGTACCAGGTGGTGTTTCCTGATGCTCTGATACCATGTCAGAAGAATGCAAGAAGCGACGACGATAGAAGCAGAAGCAAGCAGAGGCAAAGCAGCTCACAAGAGCGTGTCGACGGAATGACGATAGCAGAAAGGTAGCTCCAGTTCCAAGGAGTTAGTCGGAGGACCTCGAGAGAGGCAAGGCACCAGAGCTTCAAGATGGAAGGAGGGCAGTGAGAGAATACGTCAGAGAGGCGAGTGATGTCTTGTGAGTGAGCGAAGGGTAAGGAGTGATGAAGCGAAGAGTGAGCAAGGAATGGTCAGCGATAGTGATAGAGGCGATGAGCGAGCAGAGCTGGGACACGGCGGCAAAGCCACGATCCAAAGGGAGTAGGATGAGCAGAACTGTTCTCGTTAAACTAGGGAGGGAATGAACATCCTCCGTATATACAACAGAACAGGACAAAACAAGCATTAACGGCTTCTTTGCGCTAGTCGGACGCGTAGCGACGTGGTCGCTTATTAGGGGCAGCTCGACTATGGTGGAACGGTCGTGACCAACCAACCGTTGCGGAGGAGGTTTGGTGCAGGACCTAAACCGGTAGGGAGAGCTCCGATTATCCGAGGGATGTATATGAGGAGGACCTTGTCGGAGTCATATTTTTGACAAAGTTCTCAACTTCTATTAGGAAAACAGCACCAAGTAGCCTACATTTGCTCTGCTTGAGTGTGACATGCTTGCAGTGCCAGCAACTAGCACTCCATCTGAGCATATGTTGTCGCTCGGAGGGCGTGTTGTGACTGACTTCCGCCATTCGCTCAGCCAGCTGACGGTGGAAGACCTGCTGTGTCTCAAGACCTGGATCAACGATCCAGTCCTCTGGGACTTCCCTGTGACTCCCTCGGGTGAGGTGGCCAAGGAGTTGCAAGAGACTGAAAGGAAGGAGAAAGCAGTTCGCAAGGCTGCTAGGAAGGCGCTCACAGCTCAGTCAGATGGCTTGTGTCACATATTGCCCCGTGCCATGCCCTGGAGTTGCCGTTTTCAGGGTGATGGCTCCAGATCCTTGTAAAGTGCATGTTTTCATGCATGGATGGATGTTTCAGAAACTAGAAGAAACGCCGGACCAGCTGCAATTTGAATCGCAACAATTGGCTAAGAATTGAGGGAGTTATGGTCCGTCAAAGTTGGGAGGTGGTGCTGGCCGTCCGGGTTTGGACGGCAGACTTGGAACCGGCCGGAAAATTGATCTTGCGATGACCAGTTCGACTCCCACCACGCACACCATGGCCGAGGCGCCCCTTGGGGGATGCTAGCAGCAATATCCCATGGTTCATTGGAGCCATGTGCGCTTCGGAATGACGGTCTGATGCTTCATTGAGGTCCAGGGCGCTTCGGGCACCCGTCACTCACGCTAGTGCTCTGTCAGGGACAGAGACTCAATGATGCACTCCGAATCGCGTATCGGGCGCTACGGTGGTCCAAATCGCACGCGGTTTGGTGCGTTGGGGCTCCTCCGTGATTGATGTACGATTACTCATGCTGCTTGGCTGTTCTCTCTCTTGATTGCTTGGCTTTTCCGCTGACCTATCTGCGCCCTGTCGCTGGTTGCGGATCTTGGTGCGGCTTGTTTCTGTTCTCTTTGTACCACAGATTTCCCGCCACTGCTTCCCGCCTCTTTCGTCCTTCGCCACCGGTGCTTGAGTTTGGGGGAACCGCCGCAGGTGATTGTGCTGACCCGCGGCGGCTCTCCTGTAGACATCCTGGTCCTCCTCAGCTTTGGAATCCGCGCTACCCATCGCTCAACCGCGTCCGCGGGAGCCAACGTTCTGTGCGCGGATCTCAACCTTCCCATGCTTCCTCCGCGGATGGA
>SZWC01004904.1:117926-155426 GCA_023375785.1 Penium margaritaceum
GGTATGGTATGGTATGGTATGGTATGGTATGGTATGGTATGGTATGGTATGGTATGATTTGGTATTGGTATGGTATGTTTTGGTATTGTATGGTATGGTATTGTATGATTTGGTGTGGTATGGTTGTTCTTCTTGTATGCCCCTTTGGCCTCTGCTTAGCGGACAGATTCGGCATGCACTTCTCCCTCGAAGTAAGTCTTTCAAACCTAGGGAGACACCAGCAATGTAGCGCAATGGATAGCACGTTGGACGTAGGGACAACAGGTCATGCAATCGAGCCCTGATGTGAGCAGGAAGGTTTTTGACCTTCCTGCAGAGAGGAAATGTCCTAGACATTTCTCCATGCATAAGGAGGATGTGCCACTTAGCGGTCAGTGGATGTGCCAATTGGCGAGCTGGTGAGGTGGTTTGGAGTGGTTACTCCCAAAAGTGCACTACCCATACAACTTAGATGCCAGGCCTAGGACTATTTGTACCAGGCTCATTCCCCATTCTAAACATACAATCTGGCCTTAGATGCTCTTCACGGGATTGTCCAACCAGAGAGCAGTATAAAGAAAGCACTGGTTGGGTTAAGCCCCAGGAGTTAGTCTTTGACTAGCACCGTGCGTGAATGTGACCAAGTGTTAAGTGGACATAGATGCTAGCAAGTGATTGCCCAGGAGCTGCTCAGTCTGGAACCGTGATCCTGAGGGTGATCTCTTCTCCTAGCTGAAATGCTAGGAGCGGACGGCAAGTGCTATTGTGCCTGCCCTGTTTTCTAGTCCGTTCACCTCAGGCCGATGGACAAAGGGTCATGGGCCCACGCTGACCAATTGTAAGGCACGCTTTGCTCAACTTTGCTACTCTCCATCCAGGTGCACGCGTCAGCTCCATCAGCTCCATCAACTCCATCTGCTTCATCAACTCCAACGGCTGGATCTGCACTCAGCACACAGGGAACAAGGACAAGCTCTGCCCTTGGAGGCACGACCCTTGGGTCCCAACCAGGACAAGCTCTGCCCTTGGAGGTAAGACACTGGGTGTGCAGGTGTGAATTGTCCTCTCCATCTACAGGTTCACATCGGCTGGAGGGGTAAGCAACACAACTACACCTTGAAACCGGTAGCAGACATAAGCTAACATCAGCCTACATCGGCCTCAACGTAGTAGAGACGCAGAAAGCATAAATTGGCAGCCAAAAATGGTTGACTCATCAGGAGGAGTGAGGGCTGCCGCAGGCCAGTCCTCAAACTCAATAGTGGCCACCACAGGGTAGACCACTGGAGCAATCGTGAGCACTACCTCACTACCGCAATGTCTCGGACCCTAGGGAGGAATCCGCATTTTTTAGGGGATTGACTTCCCCCCTTGGAGATGGCAGTTTGAGCTGGCGATGAAAGTGCGCGGCTTCATCATGCTACTGAAGGGAGAGGAGCAGGTTCCCGCGGAGGGCACACCCGAGAATGAGGCATGGATAGATCGAAATGATATTGTCATGTCATTCCCCAGCAACGCGATAGCCAAGAAGCATGTCCCTATCATTGTGGGGTAAACTCTGGCTTCGGATGCTTTTGCCAAGCTGAAACGTGTGCACCAATCCACCTCCCTCGCAAACAGATTATTCATCCTACAACGGCTGATTAGCATGCGGGTGAATGAGGGAGAGTCCATCCCTGATTTCTTACAGGAGTTTGAAGGACTCCTTGGCAAGGCTTGCCAAATGCACTGGGACCTTGACGAAAAGATGCAGGCCATGATCCTCCTCATGGTGCTAGCAGAGAGCAAGAGCCAAATGATCACCGTCGTAGGTGGTTGGAAGGAGAATGACCTGACGTATACGGCAGTGTCCGAGTACATGCAAAACAAGAACGCGCGTCGCAGCGGCAGTGAGGCTAACTCTTCAGCCTATGCCGCATACTACAATTGCGGCAGCGGAAGCAGAAGCGGTGTTGGCGGAGGCAACAATGGCGGCAAGGCTCCCAAGCGACAGGGCAACTGCCACAATGGTGGCAAACCTGGGCACCGGACAAGAGAGTGCAGATCACCAAAGAAGGAAGACGGCGGGAGCAGTTTGAACAAAGGCAGGAAAAAGGGTGGCAAAGAGGCCATCAACATGATGGCTCAGAGCACACCTCCGGAAAATGGAGCAGCACTACTCAGGCGAGGAGCCTTGGGGCTCAACACTGCACCGACCATCATCCCAGCAATGTCCAAGCTGGATTTGTCTCCATCGGTCCCACTGAGTGACGGTTCAGATGTGCAAACAGCAGCATCGTGAATGCAGAGGGTGTGGGAGACAAGGTGGTGAGCATCAGTATCAACGGTACGGAGAAGGATCTGCGCCTACGTGACGTGGTTTCCATGCCCTCGTTTGCGGCAAACCTTCTGTCCGTGTCAAAAATCACAGACAAAAACATGACGGTGGTGTTCGCGTAGAAGAAGGCGGTCATCATCAAGAACTAGGACATCAAGGTCCTCTTTGCCAACAAAGACCTCGTAGCTCAGGTTCCACAAGTCCACGGACTTTACGTGTTGCAGACAACCGCGACAGGGAGCTCGGAAGACAAGGGTCATGCAGGTGTAGTGGAGGTAGTGGTCTCGGCACCAACGCAGGAGAACACACTAACGGCAACTCAGAGGGTGTCCATTGTCACCAAGGACAAAGACGTTGAGCTGTGGCATGGACGCTTTTGGCATGTTGCAAAGAGCACGCTTCACGTCATGCAGCAACAACAACTTGTCCATGGCATGGAGGGGTACACAAAGGATGCGGCTGGCTGTGGCAGCTTGTGCGAGCCTTGCCTCCAAGGCAAGACAAGGGGAAAGTGCTTTGAGCCCAACGGCCGTTGTGCGGAAGCCGTCCTGGACCTCATTCACACTGATGTGTACGGACCCTTCTGCACGGCATCGATTGCTGGCAGCAATGTCTTCCTGACCTTCATCGATTACCACAGCCGCAAGATGTGGATATACTTCCTGAAAACAAAGGGAGAGGTCCGAGAGAAGCTTGAGGAGTTTTTTGCCATGGTTGAGCGGCAGACCGGAAAGAAGGTCAAGGCACTGTGAAGCGACAACAGCGGGGAGTATGAGGCTGCAGCAACGCAGCTTTGACCATCAGCCCACAACACCCTACACGCCACAGAGTAACGGTGTGGCTGAATGGATGAATCAGACCATCCTTGGCATGGTGCAGAGCATGCTCTTTGACGCAAAACTCCCACCGCGCTTTTGGGCGGAAGCTGCAAGAACGGCATGCTACCTCGTCAAGCTAACTCTTGCGGCTGCTCTCAGCACGCGTGGCAAGAAAAAGGGCAGGCAGTAGATGACGCCACAGGAGGTATGGCCAGGAAAGAAGCCAGACGCCTTACACCTGGAGGTTTTTGGTTGCGCGGCATGGGTAAAGGTCCAAGCAGGAGAAGGTGGCGGCAAGCTGGATGCAAGGGCACGGAAGTGTGTTATGGTGGGCTATGAATCTGCCCAAAAGACCTACCGCCTCTGGGACATGATAGCAAGAAGGCTCATCACCAGCCGGGACGTGACCTTTGTTGAGAGGACACTAGGCATGGGAGAGCCGCTTGATCCCACACAAGCTCAAAAACAGGGAGAGTGGCTGTTGCTGCTAGAGTCGGGAGATCAAGCTTGTGAAAACTGGCAAATGGTGCCAGTACGGCAGCCTACAGAGAAGAGTGGTGTGACAGGGAGAGCGTCTGCACAGGCTGATACAGCGGCGGGCTCCGACACGGAGTCTGAGACGTCCGAGGCCTCTGAGACCAGCTCAAAGGCCAGTGGCTCTTCACCAGAGGAAGATTTACATTCAGGGCAACCTGCACCACAGGAGCAACCGCAGAGCAGAGATGAAGCACCATCAATGCCACAGTATGTTGCTGACACAAAAAGGGTGGACTGACCTAAGCTGGTCATGTCTGGCTCATGGAGAGCCGCTCACTATGGCAGAGGTGCTGACAAGGCCCGATGCGGCCAAATGGAAGGAGGCGGTGAATAGCGAGCTCGCGTCCATCGAAGAAAATGGTACGTGTGGTCTCGTGGACAGACACCCAAACGCTCACGTGGTGGGCTCTAAGTGGGTACGTAGGCCAAAGCAGAAGCAGGACGGGAGCATCAACAAGTACAAGGTGAGGGTCGTGGCGAAGGGATTCTCACAGCGCGCATGGTCTGAGTACGACGAGACCTTTGTACCGGTTGTCACGTTTGCCTCCACCAGGTCCCTGCTGGCTGTCGCTGCCGCCAAAGTCATGGAGATCCACCAGATGGACGTCAAGACAGCTTTCCTTTGTGCGAAGTTGGACAAAGAGGTGCCGAAGAGGGTGGATGCACCCGTAGAAAAGGTGTGTTGGCTGGTGAAGGCGTCGTACGGGCTGAAACAGGCCCCACGGATCAAGTACAAGGAGATGGACAGCTTCATGGCTGAGATCTATTTCGCACACTGGAAGAATGATCCCAGTGCCTATGTGCGGGAGGAAGAGCGTGGCTTGCTGCTTGTGGCGTTGTGTGTGGACGATCTGATCATGTGTTCTTCCTTGCACGAGGCCCTTGTGGGCCTGAAGGAGAAGCTGAACAGCAGGTTCAAGATGAAGGACATGGGTCCTCTCGAGTACTACCTCGGGATCGCCGTCCACCGCAACCGCAAAGCAGGCACCATCGACCTCAACCAGACCAAGTACATCATGGACGTCTTGAAGCGCTACAACATGGAGGATTGCAAATCCATCAGCACCCCCATGGCCTCCGAGTGCAAGCTCTCCTACTTCATGACACCAAGCAATGAGGCGGAGCGGCGGGAAATGCAAAACATTCTGTACCAGTCCGCCGTCGGGAGCCTCATGTACACGATGGTGGGGACGCGACCTGACATTGCTTATGCGGTAGGTCAGGTGTCAGCAGGTTTGTGGCTAATCCTGGACCACAACATTGGCAAGCCGTGAAGCGGATCTTCCGCTACCTAAAAAATACACCGCACGTGGGACTTTAGTTTGGAGGTCTTGAAGGATCAGATTCACTTCGACTCATAAGCTACACCGATGCTGACTGGGGAGGGCAAGTTGACGACAAGAAGTCCACCTCTGGATTTTTTTGCCTTCTCAATGGTGGTGCGGTCACATGGGCGATTAGGAAGCAGGACTGCGTCTCACTTTCCACTGCTGAGGCGGAGTACATCACACTCTCGGAAGTGTGCAAGGAAACATAATGGCTTCGGAATTTGCTCGACGAGATCAAGGCACCACAGGAGGAAGCAACTGTCATTCACGTCGACAACCAGAGCGCCATTGCTATGGCATAGGACAACATTATCTCTTGGCGGACAAAGCACATCGACATTCGGTACCACTACTCACGCGACCTTGTCGCCAAGGATGTCGTGGAACTAGAACATGTCGAAACCAAGAGGATGCTTGCGGACATCTTAATGAATCCGCTTGATTGCAACTTGCATGCTGCAGGCGCTCGAGGAATCGGCATGGTGGATGCAGGAGATGAAGACAATTGAGGTCCACAAATTCAATGCAAATCTACAGGCTTATGTGGAAGAACGTTACCCCGGCAGGTGGCTAGAGGTGCAAGGGAGAGATTGTTGTTCTTTTATGCCCATTTGGCCACTGCCATAGCTTAGCGAAGAGGTTGGGCATGCACTACTTCCTTGGAGTAAGTCTCCCACATCTTGTTTGTGGTGCAAGGCCAAGCGAGACACCAGCAGTGTAGCATAGTGGATAGCACGGTGGACCTAGGAACAACAGGTCATGCGATCGAGCCTTGATGTGAGCAGGAAGGTTCTTGACCTTCCTGCACAGAGGGCATTTCATATACATTTCTTCATGCATGAGGAGGATGTGCCACTTGGCGGCCAGTGGATGCGCCAATTCGCGAGTTGGTGAGGTGGTGTGGAGTGGCCACCCCCAAAAGTGCCACTGCCCACACACCTTAGATGCCAGGCCTAGGACTATATGTACCAGGCTCATTCCTCATTCTAAACATATAATCTGGCCTTAGATGCTCCTCACAGAGCCGTCCAACTAAGGAACTGTATAAAGAAGACACTGGTTGGTCTCAGCCCCAGGAGTTATTCTCTGACGAGCACCTCGCGTGAAAGTGACAAAGTGTTAAGTGGACACAGTTGCTAGCAAGTGATTGCCTAGGAGCTGCCCAGTGTGGAACTGTGATCCTGAGGGTGATATCTTCTCCTAGCTGAAATGCTAAGAGCGGACGGCGGGTGCTATTGTGTCGGCCCTGTTTTCTAGTCCGTTCGCCTCAGGCCGGTTGACACCTACACCACCAGCAGCAGTATTAAGACAGCGAGAGCAGGAGGTGCTGCCCATTGCACCAGCTGCACCCGGCGTGGCGCCCAAAGCGCCAACACCACCAACAACAGCAGCAAGACAACAGGGACAGAAGGCGTTGTCCATTGCAGCAGCTGTACATGGCGTGACGCTCAAGGCGCCAGCACCACAAGCAGTAGCAGCAGGACACCGGGAGGATGAGGCGCTACCCAATGTAGCTGCTGCACCCGGCACGACGTCCGAGGCACCAACACCACGAACAGCAACAGCAAGACAACAGGGATAGGAGGCGCTTCCTATTGCAGCAGTTGCACCTGGCACGGTGCTCAAGGTGCTAGTGTCAGAAGATTGCAATGAGCGAGGGCGATGAGAGCAGAAGCGAGTAGAAGTAGTGAGTCATGTAGAAGTGTGTTCGCAGAATGACAGAACCAGGAAGGCAAGTCAGATTCCAAGCAGTTAGTCGCAGGGCCTTGAGAGAGGAGAGCCACCGGAACTCCGAGGTAGACAGAGGACGGAGAGAGAATGAGGATGTGAAGTGAGGGATACGCCAAGAGTGAGCAACGAGTTGATGGTGTCGGAAGGGAAGAGTGGACTGAGAATGGTGTGCGAATGCAGTAGAGGCGAGTAATGAGCAGAGCGAGTACACGGCGGCAAAGCCGCGGAACCAAAGGGAACACGATGTGCAAACCTGTTCAGGTTAAGTTTGGAGGGAATGAACATCCTACATATATACAAGAAACAGGACAAAAACCAAAGGAGCAACGGCTTCTTCGCTAGCCGGATGCGAGTGACTTATCGTCACTTTGGTCGGCAACGGTTCGCAGGGGATCGTTGGACCGTTTATGTGCTCTCGCTTCCGAGAGCTCATCAGGACCTCTTTTCGATTTATCCGAGGCCTTTCCGCAACAAGAAGCGAAGTCAGAGAGCACGAATTTCTGACACCCTCCCTGAATCTGACTCGCTTTTTGTAAGGCTGGTCTTCTTCTTGGGTTCTCCATGGCATTTGTTGGACGTGAGTATGGTCCCTGGGAGGTTTCCTCTTAGCAATCAAGGACCAGCCGAATTCGAGCCGAGGCCACCACTCGAGAGTGTGGCAGTCTTGGTGGTTCATTGGCTGGTGGAGGCATGGGGCATCGGCATGCGTGATGTAGGTCTTTCCACATCTCACTCTGGGTGCACTTGCGTTTGCGGATGAGGGGATGGAAGATGGGAGCAGTGATGGTGAGTAGGGCTCCTCAAATTTCTTTCTCCACAAAGGGCACCAGTTTGGAGTGGAAGTTGGCAGGGAAGCGTCCTCCTCCTTTGTAGAGAGGATAGTGCTAAAGAGTAAAGGAGATTGGGACGCCTTTGATGTAGCAGAGGTGGAAGAGATTGCAGAAGTCCTGCAACCACTGAAGGATGTTAGTTGCTCCACTTGCAGTGGGGATGAGTTCCTCACACTCGGTGAGGAAGTGGCAAGGGAAGGAGGAGAAGTTGACTGGCCCATAGATACAAGTGGTAGTGTTGACGAGGGGCCGGCTCGCTAGGAGAGGAGACCTTTTCGCGATGCGTGTCATGAGCTTTGAGGACATAAAGGGAAATGTGGTGGGGCGGCTTTGGTGCTGGTCGCAAATGCTGATGGGTGCTGATGAGGAGGAGGAGACAGTGTCTGTGGGCGCTGGGATGAGACCTCGTACTGTGAGGAAGTTTCGGCGTGGGTGCATGTCATCGCTCGGCTGCCGATGCGACCTGACGACTCCTTGTGTTGAGCAAAAAGCAGATGCGGAAGCGGAGGAACTGGGGATAACTGAGTGGGCGCAGGGGCAGAACCTTATGCGGTGCGGAGAAAATTGGCGTGGGTGCAGGTCGCCGCGAGATTGGCGGTCCGACCGTGTGAATTTGTGTGCCGAGCGGATTAAACAAAAGCAGAGGATGGCGGCAAATACATGGTTGATAAAGTGGGTGCAGGGGCAAAACCGCGTGCGCTGTGAAGAAGAGGAGTAGAATGTGGCAAGGGGAAGGCAGGGGCCAATGCGCCGCGTGAAATCTATTGCCGGTGTGGGTGCAGGCTGCTGCAAAGTGGGTAGCTAGCTCGTGCAGATCCGTGTACTAGGCGTAGATGCTAATGATTACTGATCAGGAGGCAAAAACTGATGATGACGGAGTGGGCGCAGGGACGAGCCGCATGCACTACGGAAACTTTGGCGTGGGTGCAGGTCGTCGCGGAACGGGCGATGCGAGCAGGCGAATCCTTGTGACGAGCAAAGAACGATGCGAAAGAGGATGAAGGCAGAGATAGCTGATGGCCGATTGGGTGCAGGGGCAGAACCACGTGCGTTGCGGAATGCTGTGGATGATGGCGAGGATGACGCTGATGACGAAGGGCGATTCAAAGAAGGCAACTGAAGCCGAGATGAGGAGGCAGGTTTAAGGCAGCAGACGGAAGATGAAGGCGAGGCGTGAAGGTGTAAAGGGAGCAAGGCTGATGATGAAGATGAAGGCGTGGCGGAAGAGGAAGCTGGAAGTCGTTGCGAGCAGAGGAGAATGTGCGATTGCTGAGGAAGAGGAGGCTAGTGGTGGTACTCATGGTGCATGACAAAGAGGAAGCTGGGAGTGTGGGAGAAGTTGCGGTGGAAGGAGGATGGCGGAGGTGAAGCGGCAATGGGAGCGGGCAAGACAACAAGTTGCTATGCTATCACGAGAGTGACGGCTTGTTCCCCAGTTGGCCCGATACCGACGCGCAGGAAGACTGGCAGTGTCCGAAATCCTGACGGTGAGAGGAAGTTGGCTGAAACGCCGGAAGTCCTGAAGCTAGCAGGAACACTGCTCCGCTGATGTCAGGAGAGTGACGGCTTGTTCCCCAGTTGGCTCGCAATGGGAGCAGGAAGACTGGTGGTATCCAATGTCCGGATGGCCGAAGATTGCGCTGCTGCTGCTGACGACGCGGGTCGGTAACGGTTTGCAGGGCACCATTGGACCATTTATGTGCTCTCGATCCGAGAGCTGATCATAACCTCTTCTCGATTTATCCGAGGCCTTTCCACAAAAAGGAGCAAAGTCAGAGAGCACATATTTCCGACATCTAGCCCCACCAGCAGCAGCAGCAGGACAGTGGGAGCAGGAGGCGCTGCCCATTGCATGAGCTGTACCCGGCATGGTGCCCAAGGCTCCAGCACCACCAGCAACAGCAGCGGAGCAGCAGGAACAGATGGAGCCGCCTCACATAGCAGTTGCACCTGGTGTGGTGCATGAGGCGCCAGCACCACCAGCAACAACAGTGCAGCAATAGGGGCAGACAGAGCTTCCTCGTGCGGCAGCTGCACCTGGTACGGCGGATGGCATACCTACACCATAAACAGCACCTGTAGAGCAAGCACTAAGCCTATTATTGTTGGCTACAGTCTCACGAAGATCAAGGCCTGGGAGGACACGACAGCAAGCACAAAAGGTGCTACCTATTGCAGAAGCTGCACCCGGTGCGGCGCCCGAGGCACCAGGACCACCACCAGCAGCGGCAGGATAGCAGGCACAGGAGGCACAGCCCATTGCAGTAGCTGCACCCGGCGCGGCGCCCGAGGCGCCAGCACCACTACTAGCAGCAGTAGAACAGCAGGGATAGGAGGTGATGCCCATTGAAGTAGCTGCACCCGGCGTGGCGCTCAAGGTGCAAGTACCACCAACAGCAGTAGGACAGCGAGGGCAGGAGACGCTGCCCATTGCAGGAGCTGCACCCGGTGCAGCGCCTGAGGCACAGGTACCACCAGTAGTAGCAGCACGACAGCAGGGGCAGGAGGCACTCTCCATTACAGCGGTTGCACCCGGCGCGTCGCTCAAGGTGCCAGCACCACCAGCAGCAATAGGAGGACAGTGGGTCCCACTAAGGGACCCACCCACCCCCCGCCCCGCATCAGGGTATTCACGAGTCCAGAACCTCGAGTCTGAGCATTGAACCCTATCCACAAGTCGGAGTCCACCCCTAAACCCGCACTTGCGAGTCTGGTTTCAAACTCGCGAGTCCTTGTAGTCGCGAGTCTATGTTGAGTAATCCGCGAGTTCTAGGTGTTTGATCTGTGACTCCAGACCATGTGCAAGTGAACTTTCATGGATGTTCAGCGGGTGCGTTTTCTTTTCAACTCTACTATTCCAGTGATGAACCACTGTCATGGGATTTGAACATGGCCACTCATCCTGTCCAGCCATTCTAAACCACCTATTCCATTTACCATATAGACACCACCAGCCCACCACCAGGCCACCACCAGCCCACCACCAGCCCACCATCACTCCATGGCCAGCCCAACCCATGAACTGTTCTAAGAGAGGCCTGTTTCATCAACCCATCAAAAACTTGGGCTCTTCTCACGGTGTTTAAGTCATACTTGTTACGTACATGGGTTTCTGGTGCTCACACGTTTCTGGTGATGTTTGACTTGTGCAAAAGGAGGAGGCAGTGAGATACATTCATCCAATGATTCGTTCATTCATTATACACATGGCATACAGTTCACAAGTGGTGAAAACAGAGAGGGTAAGAATTGAACAACTTCTTGAATTCAGAAAACCTTGTGCAAAGTACATGCTCAAATACTCTCTACAACCTACGCCATCTCCACCACATCATCGTCGTCCGCACCATCACCCTCGCCCCCAAAGTCAGTGCCTATGCCAAAGTCACCCTCATCCTCCCTGTCTCCCTCATCACCCTCATCTCCTGCATCACTGTCCTCACTGTCTGATTCTCCCTCCTCTCCTCCATCCTCACCCGAGGCCTCCTCATCCGAGTCAGGCAACACAGCAGTGAGCAAGCTCTTGGAAATGTGGTTCCAACGTGGCCTGACCACGTCCTGAGGTTCACAGCTCTTTTGGGCAGCAGTCTTAGACGAAGTGTGTGCTTTCTGGTCGCCACACACTATGTGAGCAGAGTTCTGACGGAATTCAGCAACACCCAAAGTTCGAAGAGCTGGGGATCAATTTTGAGTGCATTACTGGACACGGACCACATCAGCAACGTTTTAGTGCTAGTCACAAACTTTCCAACGCATGAAACCGCGTGCGATTCGGACCACCGTAGCGCCCGATACGCGATTCGGAGTGCATCAGTGAGTCTCTGTCCCTGACAGAGCACTAGCGTGAGTGACGGGTGCCCGAAGCGCCCTGGACCTCAATGAAGCATCAGACCGCCATTCCGAAGCGCACATGGCTCCAATGAACAATGGGATATTGCTGCTAGCATCCCCCAAGGGGCGCCTCGGCCATGGTGTGCGTGGTGGGAGTCGAACTGGTCATCGCCAGATCAATTTTCCGGCCGGTTCCAAGTCTGCCGTCCAAACCCGGACGGCCAGCACCACCTCCCAACTTTGACGGACCATAACTCCCTCAATTCTTAGCCGATTGCTGCGATTCAAATTGCAGCTGGTCCAGCGTTTCCTCTACTTTCTGAAACATCCATCCATACATGTAAACATGCACTGTACAAGGATCTGGAGCCATCGCCCTGAAAACGGCAACTCCAGGGCATGGCACGGGGCAATATGTAACAATCTCCCCCTTGCTCCTGCCATGCCGGATGCCTCCCTGCTCACTCCTGCTCATCNCGGCCGGTACCAAGTCTGCCGTCCAAACCCGGACGGCCAGCACCACCTCCCAACTTTGACGGACCATAACTCCCTCAATTCTTAGCCGATTGCTGCGATTCAAATTGCAGCTGGTCCAGCGTTTCCTCTACTTTCTGAAACATCCATCCATACATGTAAACATGCACTGTACAAGGATCTGGAGCCATCACCCTGAAAACGACAACTCCAGGGCATGGCACGGGGCAATATGTAACAATCTCCCCCTTGCTCCTGCCATGCCGGATGCCTCCCTCCTCACTCCTGCTCATCTTCCATAGCGCTCTTGAGCCCATCATAGCCCGTAAGCCCAAGGCCTGCCACACTGAGGACATGCCGATCTCTGGGCTGCGCCTTGGTCAAGCAATCCGCGAGCATGTGCGTCGTACTACAATATTGTAGCACAACCTATCCCTTTTGGACCATGTCGCACGCATAGTGGTAGCGCACGTCAATGTGCTTCGTCCTCCTATGATGCGTCGGGTTGTTGGTCAGCAAGATGGAGCCGGTGTTGTCCTCTTGTACCACAGTAGGCTCCCGTTGCGGCACGCCGAGCTCCCCCAATAGCCTGTGGAGCCACACCGCCTCCTTGACCGCTTCGGCCAACGCGATGTACTCTGCTTCCACTGTGGAGGTGGCGACGCAATCCTGTTTTCTGCTGCACCACGAGACCACTGCACCTGCGAGGAAGAACACATAGCCGGAGGTGGACTTCCGCTTGTCCACATCGCCGGCGTAGTCTGCATCTGTGTAGCAGACCAGACGCAAGGGGTCGGTCCTCCCCTTGCCGTCGAACCTCAGGCACGCGTGCCGCGTCGCCTGCAGGTAGCAGAGGATGCGCTTGACCGCTTGCCAGTGTAGTGGCCATGGATCGGCCATGTACCTGCTCACTTGACCCACCGCGTAGGCCAGGTCCGGTCGAGTTTCCACCATGGCGTACATGAGGCTGCCCACCACAGACTGGTACGGCACCCCCGCCATGTCCTCCCGCTCTTCTTCTGTTTGCGGCGACATTGCCGCGCTCAGGTCACAGGTTGTGGAGACCGGACTGCCAACCGGGTTGCAGTCCTCCATGCCGTACCGCTTCAACACTTCGGCCACGTACTTGGCCTGCCCCAGCTCAAGAGTGCGCGCCCTCCGGTTCCGCGTTATGCTCACCCCGAGGTAGTACTCCAACTCCCCCATGTCGGACATCTGAAATCTGCTGCTCAGCTGCTCCTTCAGTTGCTGTAGAGCCTGCAGGTCAGATGAACACAAAATCAGGTCGTCCACATAGAGTGCGACGATCTGATGGAGCTGGTTGTTGTGCCGCACGTACACACTGTGATCAGATTCACAGCGCTTGAAGCCGAGCTGCGCCATGTAGCCATCCATCTGCTGTTACCAGCACCTTGGCGACTGTTTTAGCCCGTACATGGACTTGTGCAGTTTGCACACTTTGCCCTCCGGTGCATCCACCCCCTCCGGAACCTCCATGAAGATCTCCTTGTCGAGAATGCCGTTCAGGAACACAGTTTTCGCATCCATTTGGTGCAGCTCCATGTCCTTGGCAGCTGCCACCGCGAGGATCGCCCGGATGCTCGTGAACTTGGCGACGGGGGCGAACGTCTCGTCATAGTGCTTGCCCTTGCGTTGTGCAAACCCCTTCGCCACCAGCCGTGCCTTGTACTTCTCCACTATACCCTCCTTGTTGTACTTTGTTTTGAAGATCCACTTGGAGCCGATTACCTTGGCGTCTTTCAGCCGATCCACGAGCTCCCAAGTGTCGTTCTCGGCAATGGACGCAAGCTCTGACTTGATAGCTGCGTCCCACTGCTCCGCTTCAGGTCGTGCAAGCACCTCTTGCACGGTTTTTGGCTGCGCTGCGGCTGCCATCATGCACCGCGCCATGCCGATCCAGCTGTCCGTTGCTGCGTCATACCGTTTTGCCGCATTTCGCTGCCTTCGGCTGTGTCGCGGTGATTTTGGTGACGCTGGCGGCTGGTCCTGTTGCTGCTCCTTGGCAGCCCCGTTCGCGTCCTCGGCCTCCTCTGCTTTGGCTGCTGCGTCCTGTGCAACTGCGACATCTGCGTTTGCACCGCCGCCCTGCTGCACCCCAGCACCGTCGCTCTCCGAAGACACTTCGTCAGTGTCGGTGTCCGCTGGCTCCTCCTCATCGGTTAGGAGCAGGAACCACTCCCCCTGCTTCAGAGAGTCCACCACGCCGATGCCACTGCTGCTGCTGCTGTAGGTCTGGTGCTCGTCGAACTCAACATCACGGCTGCTGAAGATCTCCTCCTTGCTCACGTCGTAGAGCCGGTACGCCTTAAGCGCGCTCTTGTAGTCAAGGAAGAGACACGGCTTGGCGCGTGGGTCCAATTTTCCATCGCGCCGTTGTGCCGTCTGCACCATCGCGTGCGCCTTGCACCCGAAGACCTTCAGGTGCGCCACACTTGGCTTGCGCCCGCTCCATACCTCCTGCGGCGTCTTCCAGCCGCTCTTCCCTTTCAGCACCACCGTCGGGGTCAGGTTGATGGTGTAGCTTGCCGTACGCACCGCTTCCGCCCAGAAGCTCCGCGGCAATCCCGCGTCCACGAGCATTGTACGCACCATGTTCAGCAGCGTCTGGTTTGCTCGCTCCGCCACGCCATTAGATTGTGGCGAGTAGGGAGTTGTGTGCTCCCACTTGATGCCCTGTTGCTTCAGCCACCCTATGCAGCCCACGTACTCTCCGCCGTTGTCGCTACGTAGCGCTCTGACCTTGCGGCCAGTCTGCCTCTCCATTGTGGCGACGTACTCCTTCAGCCGGTCCAGCACCATGCCCTTCCACTGCGTGAAGTACACGTAGAGTTTTCTGCTGCAGTCATCGATGAAGGTGACAAAGTACCGCACGCCGCCTTTTGACGGCGTTTTGAACGGTCCGCACACATCACTGTGCATGATCTCCAGCAGGTCCTGGGCGCGCCCCACGTTCTCGTTGAACGGTTTGCGCCTCGCCTTGCCCAAAATGCAAGGCTCGCACTTTTTGTGCGCTGCTGCATCTGCTACCGCGGACCATGTCGCGCTTCGTCATCTCCTTCACGACTGCGGGCGACGAATGCCCCAGCCGCCGGTGCCAGAGCTCCAGATCAGCTCCCCCTCCTTTGGCCAAGTTGACGGCACGTTCTTGTGAATCTGCTGCGTCTGCTGCTGCGGGGATCACCTTCGTCTCCACAATGTAGAGACCGCCTTCGCGCTTTGCCTCCAGCACGACTTCGTCGTCGCCGTCCATGCGCACCACTGCGCCTTTCCTGCGGAAGAGCACCTCATACCCCTTATCCGTCAAGCGACTAACACTTAGAATGTCAGCCAGGCCGGGAACATGTTGCACATCACGGATGACACGCAACATCTTCTTACCGTTCACTTCCACCTCCACCTCAACGTCTCCTTGGCCGGCCGCCGGCTCGACTTTGTCGTTCGCGACCACCATAGATTTGGCAGATTTGGTGTAGCGGACAAATCCCACCTTCTCGACTTGGGTGTGCTCCTCGGTGCCGGAATCCAGGCACCGCCTGTTGGCCCCTTTGAGGTTGTGGTTTGTGGTGCCGTTGAGGAGCGCCTTCTTGCCTTTGGCGTCCTTACCGCCGGCCTTCGCCTCCTGTGGGCACTCGCGGGCCCAATGGCCCTCCTTGCCACAATTGTGCCACGCACCTTTCTTGACGCTCTTCTTGCCGCCACCCTTTCCGCCGCCTCCCTTGCCGCCACTGCCGCCACCGCGCGTTTTGGTGACCAGGGCCGATGAGGACGATGAGGCCTCGCCGCCACTGCGACGTTGCGCCTCGTTGCGGATATACTCGGCGACTGCGCCATAGGTCAGCTTGTCCTCCGCCCATCCACCGAGGACGGTAATGAGGGGGCTCCAACTGTGAGGTAGAGCCATGAGGAGAGCCATTGCCTGCAGTTGAGAGTCGACCTTCCACCCCACATCGTTGCATTGCGAGGCGAGTGACTCAATCTGTTGCATGGCGGCGAGGATGTCCTCGCCCTCCTCGATCCTCGCCGTTAGAAGCCGCTTCATCGCGAAGATCCGGTTTGCAAGCGACGTCGATTGGTGGATGGTGCAAAGCTTTTGCCATGCCTCGGCAGCCAGCGCGCTGCCTTGGAAGTAGCCCCACTGGTTCTCGGCAGTAGACGACAACAAGAGCATGAGCGCCTTGGTATTTTTCTTTGCGAAGGCCTGCTTCTCTTCGTCTGTCGCAGTCTTCTCGTCAAGAACCTCCATGCCCTTCATCACGTCGAGTAACCCCTTGTGTGCGAGGTAGATCTCAAAGTGCCACCTCCACAGCCCAAAGCCAGGGCCACCCGCATACTTCTGGATCAGATGCAACTCCGTTCTCAGCGCCATGTTGCGCTTCTGCTACCTGGGTCGTCAGACGTTGACAGCGAGGTTGTCCGAGACCCTCCTCCTGTCCGCCGCAGAAGCCGTGAAAGTTTGGGACCGGTCAGGGCTGTAGGCCCATAACCCTTTGTTGGAAATGTGGTTCCAACGTGGCCTGACCACGTCCTGAGGTTCAAAGCTCTTTTGGGCAGCGGTCTTAGACGAAGTGTGTGCTTTCTGGTTGCCACACCCTATGTGAGCAGAGTTCTGACGGAATTCAGCAACACCCAAAGTTCGAAGAGCTGGGGATCAATTTTGAGTGGATTACTGGACGCGGACCACATCAGCAAAGTTATAGACAAAGACAAAGATACAAGGAAGAACACGAAGAACCGCGTGCACAAGCCGCGGATGAAGATGATCAGCAGAGGATGTACTATGTGTGTATGTGTGGGTGGGTTGCTGAGGACGAGACCCGTGGTGCGTAGCCGCACCGTGTGGAGTCCAAGTAGGGGGAAAAAGGAAAGTGTGAGACGGATGAGACTGACGGCATGTACACATGCCGTGCGGAGTCCCAAGTAGAAAAGGGTCTCAGTAGCAGTAGCAGAAGTGCAACTCATTCTTGCATACTTTTCTAAGCAACATTCCGCCTCCATGTACTCTGCCCAAGTTCATCTAAGGCATTCAACCGCTCTCGTTGCTCACTGTCTCACTGCCTCTGAGCCTTCTGTAATTCCCGAGCTCCTATCCGCGAACCGCGGAATTGGGTGCGTGAGGAGCCAAAAGTCCGAGTGAAGTGAACTGCCGGTGGTACCTTCGCTTGCACACGTCCGCGGAACAAGGGTTCTGCGGAGAGGAGCTGGAAGCCACGCGGTGGCGGCTCCCATGTGGCAAGGAGTGGACCGCGGAGTGTCATTCATCGGTGAGGTTCATGTCTAGAGTTTCAGGCCTTTAGTCCGCTGACCTGCCAGTAGCTAGGGGTTGGGCTCCTGTGATTCCGCTAAGTATCTAAGTGAGAGCTGCGATAGAAAGTAAAAGTGCATGATCCGCGGATAGCGAGGAACAGCGTCTGCGCGGAGATAATGGGAAGTGCGGCAAAATTGGGGCTATCAGTGTCATGGTGCGATGAGCGTGGAGAGTTCTTTGCTCTTTGTTTAGCGGAACTGCATGTGACCTTCAGGTCATACATTGGTGTCGGCAGCAAGTTTTGTGCATCAAGATTGCAAGAGACGGCAGCAACAGTCATCTGTGCGGTGCTTCTTGCCGCGCTGAGCCACCAGCTATGAGGAGGCCCGTAAGTCCTCGCTGGTGCTGTCCCGCACCCCAATCAACTACTCGCCAGGCGCGGATCCACTGCTCCAACATCGACGGGTGAACGAGTGGCTGGAGCAGCTGCACTGGCGTCGCATCATGGATGCTCTGGACAAGCGCGTGGAGGTGGAGACCGTCTCCGACAATGGCAGCCGCGGACCCAGCCGTTCCCAGCACGAACCGAAGGAACATGGAACTGCGTCTGTAGCGCTACCGTGGTTTTTCGACCCCCAACCGTCGTCGAAGCAACACTCCGATGGTGGCGGACTCAAAGTCTATCGCGGATTGGTCTACCAACGCCGTGGCGGGTAGCAGCCGACAATGGTTGGCGACATGGCAACACACCACGCATCCTTGACAACACATCCGCATACGTCATCACAGAACCCCGAGGAAGCGGAAACTACCAACAACCCAGTAGTGGAAGCTCAATGGCCAACGGTGGATTTGCAATAGAAGGGACCACAGGCTCCCGCGCTTGGAATGCCTCTGGACTCCAACCTGCCGCCGCAGGTGGCAGAGACGGTTTCGGGAGATATGGCGATGGGACGACCTGCAACAGCATCAAGGCAACAGCGGACAAACCTACCGGTATTCCACTTGGGAGGCGAGCTGCTAGGGGTGCTGGGGCCCCCACAAACACCGGGATCCGCGCTGTTGTTGGTGAACCAGCTACCAGTGAATCAGCCTCCCGCGCCCGCGGGAGCGACGACGGTGGAACCTGCCGCACCCTCTCAACCGCCGATATACTCGCTGCAGCATTCTCTGGGAATCGGCCAGGCAGGAGGGCTGCCGCAGCCGTACACGTCCGGCCCAGCACTGCAGCAGAAGCCTTCGCAGCTAAGCATGAGTGCAGCATTGATGGGAGCACTCTCACAGGCCATACCAAGAGCACCACCACAGCAACAGATGCACCCATCCCAGGCGGTAACCAGCGCGATGCAAGCAGGAGCACTGGTGGCACCGGGACCACTCACCCAACAACCTTGGCAGCCCGTACTGCAAGCAGGAATGTCGGTTCAGCCCCAGGTGGGATGACGTAGCCGGGGACTCTGGTTGCCTGCGTTACCCAGGGAGCCCCAACGCAAGCGCCACCAGCAGGGACTCAACCATCAACCCTTCAGTAGCAGACGATTGGGGGTATGGCACAGATGAACGCTATGATCCAGCACTCCGCTCCGCCTCTATGGGTGACACAGCAACAGCAGTCCGGGGGCATGGCATAAGGAGGGATCACACTCCCAACGATCGTGGCCAGCGCACCACCGCAGCCGCCAGCGGTTGCCTAGCAACAAATTCCCCATCACCAAATGATTGGGATAGTGCCCGCAGGAGCACCAACGCCAATACCTCATCCACCACCTACAATGGAGGGTCATTCGCAACTTTTTCCACAGCGGACACATGGAGCACAACACGCTACGGGGCCAGTCTAGCCCTTTCCTGCGGCGGCGATTCTTGCCAACCAACCGTATTGGGTGCCCTAGATGATGCCATCAGCACCTGGGATTCAGGCTCCGCCCCCTGGGATGGCATTCTTCTCCACACCTTACACCGCTACTACGTCTGCGCCTCCCTCCTGGTACATGCTTCCCCCACCGATGCAGCCAGGCTTTCGTATGCTCGCGGGACAGCCCCAAATACTAAACCCCCCAACGGGATACTCCACGGTCCCTCCTGCAACCATCCCGCCCCCACGTGCTGTGACTGCGTTGACGACGAACCGCAGCACCGTTCCGCAGCTGCAGTACATTTGCTCTGAACCCGCCAATATCCCACGACTGGACTCCTTCAAGGGTGCCCCGGAGGAGGATCCATGGGTCTAGCTCAAACAAATCACCCTTTATGATAGCATCGGCCGAATTCCGCCGGACCTCTGCCTCACCACCACAAAACTTCATCTCCAAGGGGCTGCTGCTGACTGGTACAACGCGCGGGCACCTTTCCCTTCTTTCAAGGACTTTGGCAATGCCCTCATCGAGCACTTCAAGCACCTGACCAAGGAGGAAGTGCTGCGGAAGATTGAAAAGGCGGTCATGCGCAAAGATGACGATATCTGCAGATTTCTGGACCAGCTCCTGACATGGGCTTCGGTGGCCAAGAGCCCGCAAGGAGAGGGCCTGCCGCTATGGGTCCTGCTACAAAACCTCATCCGCGCACTTCCAGATGAAATCAGCAGCCTCATGATCGCGGACCACTATCACTCCCTCCAAGACGCGGTGCGGGAAGCCACATCTATTTTCACCAGACGGCGGTCCACCCGGCAATACCATAACAAGGAGACTCATGCACCCGCCCCTTCCCATGCCCTGCCCCTGCAGCAGCAGAAGCCACGAGCTTGCTACACGTGCCAGAGCTTGGAACACATTGCTCGAGATTGCCCACGTAAGCGACAAGCCGCTCCACGCTCCGACCTAGTCTCCCAGGATCCCATGGTCCAGCAGTGGCAGCAGTCTTATAACCAGACGTGGCCGAGTTAGCAACTGCAGCATCAGCGGCAGCAGCAGCAACAGCAACCGCCTCCGCCCCCCACTGGACAGGACCAGGTGACCCAGGGGAGAGGTCAGGGTATCTTGCCAAACCCGCTGCCAAATCCCGCAGCCGGTGTTCGCAACGTAATATTGGGCCTACCTATGGCGGAGGACGAAACCACGGAAGTGACACCTACACCTGAAAAAACGAAGCTCATTACCCGAGCCCGTCGACTCAAGCTCCACGGATGGGATCTACAGGAGGCTGCCCAACTCTAGAGTGACCTGCGGCAACGGGCAGAGGCTGTTGAGGCCCGACTACAGGAGGCTATCACTGCCCGCTCCGTGCGACCTCCAGAAAAGCGACGACATGCGGATCCTACACCTATGAAAGCTCCAGCCTCCGCTAATACCTCATCGGTACCCAACCATGCTCCCGCCCCTACAGCAGAGACCATAGATCCGGTAGATAAACTCTTCACCACTCCCATTGCCTCCGTGAACTTCTTTGATTTACTCCGATTGCACCCCGAGCTAGCTCCGCGACTCAGGGAAGAATTCGCCTAGGCTAATCACCGCCTCCAGACCGTCGGCATCTCCCTCACATGTACCACTCTGCCGCACGGCACTCAGAATACCCAACGAGTCGTGGCAGAGGCGCTACCGGGACTAACCACGAAGGAGATAGATTGGGGCTGGGCACCACAACCTCTCGAACCACCTCGCCGCGATGACCGTCACTACGAAGTTGCCTGTTGCGTGATTTGGATCTGGGGCTGCAAGTTCCTTGATATCATCGACACAAGGGGAACCCACACTACCGTGGCGTTCCACGTCCTGTGTCTCATCGGATGGACAGACCGTATCCTCCCAACGCGCCGACTGTTCAGCAATTAAGTGGGAGGAATGGATTATGGGGATGGAGAAGTCCGGGGCCTACCCATGCAGGTGGGTTCTCTTCACGAACCTATGGATGTCCAAGTCACACAAGCCCGAACTTATGATGTCCTCATGGGCATGGACTATCTCCTTCCGCGGCAAGGCAACCTCCTGTTCTCACTGGGGGTCATGCAACTCACCTCCGCCACCGGTATGAAGGAATACGCCCTCATCACTATGGGAGATCGCGTAACGGTACTCGTCACCGGTAACTCACCCTATTCCCTCTCCGATGCGGCATGGGAAGATGCAAGCCTGCGTTCCCACCACAGCCAAGCCCCAGCGGAAGTCGCCTTTGACGCGGAATAGATCCCTGTCGAGGAATGGCGTGAGCTCTGCGCGGACCATGCGAAACCAGGGGTGCGTGCCAGCCTCTTGGGGTTGTGGCAGCAAAGCGAACAGGCATTTGGCCAAGGCCTACCGCTGGATGACGACGATGACTTCTACCCCATCCACAACCAACGGCCGTCTCCACCCCCACAATGGGATCATATTCTGCACCCTCGCCTCTCACCCCACCAAAAGCAGGACTTCCGGGAACTGCTGGACTCCTACGCCGACTTCTTTGTTGGCGCGGCGACAGACTTAGGGGCTGTCAATGCTTTCCATGTTATTAACACCGGCCCGGCCGCCGCGGTCAAGCAGAAAGTCCGCCGGATCCTCCCTGACCAAGAGCAGATCGTCAACGAAGGCCTCGCGGAGTCGAAGGTGCAGGATGTGAAAGTCCCCATTGTCAGCCCCTGGCGGGCCAACCTGGTCATTGTCGGCAAACCGGACGGATCCAAGCGCTTCTGTGTGGACTTCCGCGACCTCAACCGCGTCACGGAAGAAGACGCATACCCCATGCCGCTGATTGTCGACATCCAGGAATGCCAGCAAGGGCGCGGATGGTTCGCGAAACTCGACGTCGAGGCAGCCTTCCACGCCGTCCCCATGCACCCGGATTCCATCGTCAAGACGGCTTTCGTCACTCCCGAGGGACTCTACGCCTTTACCCGTATGCCCTTTGGTCTCCGCAATGCTAGTGCCACATTCCAGCGCGTCATGGACTCCACTCTCCGCGGCATTCCGAATGTGAGCTGCTACATCGACGACATCATGGTCGCGGCCCACAGTTTCGCGGACCTCTTCTCTTCCCTCTCCACCGTCTTCTCGGCTCTCTGTGCTGCTAACCTCAAGCTCAAGGCCGCCAAGTATTCTATCGGTGTCGCGGAGATGGAATTTCTGGGGTTCGTCATGAGTGCCGAGGGCATCAAGACCGACCCCGCAAAAATAGCAGCCGTACAGGAGTGGCGCCAACCCACTACTGCGGGACAAGTCAAAATCTTTGTGTGCTTTGTCTCCTTCTACCGCAAGTTCATCCGTGACCACGCCCGTATTATCCGCCCACTGCAGCAGCAGACCCATCAGGACATCCCATTTGAGTGGACGCCGGAGTGTGCCGCTGCCTGGACGGAAATCAAGCATCGCCTGGTCACCGCGCCCATGCTCGAGTTTCCTGATTTCAACCTTCCCTTTTCCATCACTACTGACTGGTCCCGCGACGGCCTCGGCGCCATACTGTCAAAATCGGTCCACGAACCAGTCCAACGGGTGATTGCGTACACCGGCCGTGCCCTCACCGAGGGTGAGCCGAACTACCCACCAGTGAAGGGTGATTGTTTCGCTGTGTTGTGGGCGCTTCATTTCTTCTACGACTACATCAAGAACGGCAAGCCTTTCACAGTCGTGACCGATCACCAAGCGCTGTAATGGCTCCTCACAACACACAACCATGAGGGCATCCTGGCCAAATGGGCCCTCCTCCTGCAGGGCTACAACTTAAAGATCAAGCACTAGCCCGCGCTCGCCAATCGACACGCGGATGCCATCAGCCGCCTCCCTCGCAAAGGCTGGCCTCACTCCGCGGATCCGCGGAAAGACCTACTGGACCCCTCCACAGCTGCTCCTCTCCCAGCGGACAATGAACCCCAGTGGGAGGGCATTGCTCGAGAGTTCACAGATGAGGAATCTACGATCGCGTATCAACTCCTGTCCGAGATAGAACCAGCCGAGCCCCTTGGCACCGCGGAGACTCTTCCAGCCCTCCATCCCACTGGACACCAGTGCCCGCCGTTTCAACCCCACCATCTGCGGCTGGACGCTCGAGGAAATCGCGCCACATCTTCCTCCCCACTCTTCACACCCACAATCACGCCGGGCTTCCTCTGCCGCAGCGGCTGCAACCGCCCCTCCGACACTGTCTCCCGCACCCTCTGCCTCCCCACTCCTTGATACTCGCAATCCACTTTCCCTGGTTGACTTCCTCCTCCACTCGCCTGCGTCTGCGGGGCGTCTCCAGAACCTCTTCTCCTCCGTGAACCCCTCTCTCTCTCCCGTTGGCATCCACCTCTCATGCACCCTCACTCATGATGCAGCTGTCCGCATGGTGACACATGCTGTCGCTACAGCACACTCTCGCGTCCGAGAGGATGCCCGCCGCGCGCCATGAATGTGGGCTCCTGCACCGCTGATACCTGGTCCAACGGCACCCGCTGAGGTCCACGTGGCATGGTGCCATGTCTGGGTCAGTGGCCGCAAATTCGTCGCCATCGTGGACACCGGCGCCACCCATACCACCATCGCGTTTCGGATGGCTCGCACCATATGACTGGACCACCTCATCACACCTACCCGGCTCCACTTCTCTATATCTATCCGCGCCATCAATGCACCCATCGGTTAGATCGTGGCCCTTCCAATCCAGGTCGCCAATGTACATGCACCGCACACTGTAGATGTGTGCGATGTCCGCACATACGATATGCTCCTTGCAGTCGACTGGCTCGCGCCGCGCCAAGCAGATATACTGCTCGGCGCTGGCGTCCTTTGACTCATTTCCGTCTACTCCACTTTTTTCCTCAACTCGCCCATCCTCTGATGAATCCTCCATGGTTCTCACACCACCCACCTCTGGCTCTCGGTTCACTCGCCGTGTCACACAAAGCTGGGGGGCACACCGCGGAACTGCCTCTACCATGGCTTGCCCGTCTAGCGCGGAGTCCGCGCATGCAAACAGGGGGGGTGGAGGCATTACAAGGCGACCTGTTCAGCGGCAGACCACAAACCGAGCTGTAGCCAGAACAAGACACTCCGCACCACCCATGACGGCAGCCTCACTTGGGGCATTTAGACCCCCCGGGACAATTCAGGGCCTTGACAGCAGCAGCAGCAGCAACCTCACCTGGAGCACCTTCGACCTTGGGCCATCCTGCATCACCAAGGGCATCCCCGGCCACCCGAGGCCCCTCCGCGCTACCTGAAACATCTACGGCTCTTGGAGTCCCCTCCGCGTCACCTGGGACACCTGTGGCTCCACGGGTCCCCTCTGCATCCTCGACGACAGTAGCGGCAACCTCACCTCGAATAGCCCCGACATCGGTTCCTTCCGCACCCCCAGCGACAGTAGCACCAACGGTCTCACCTGGAGCAGAGCCGGTATCGGACTCCTCCGCACCACCCACGATAGCAGCTCCAGCAGCATCACCAGGAGCACCCCCGACGCTGGCCGTCCCTGCATCGCCGGCACTGACCGCATCCGCGGGTGCACCACCGCCGCTTGGCCCGTCCACGCCCAAAGCACACTCTTCGTCCCCACCAGCCTCGCGAGGCAATCCGACGCACGGCACACCACATCTCGCACTTAGTGAAGGAACGATAATGGAAGGTGCACAGATCTTCCTGGAAGAGAGCTTCGGAGATAGCGGAGATCGGCCTAGGGCAAACCAGCTGTTGGATGTGGTTAGTAGTGTCATTATGCACCTGCAGGACGAGCTCCCGGAAGCAATCCGCGCGGACATGGGTGACTCCTTCTATAACAATGCATGGCAGGTAGCCTTGAAAGGCGCGGCCAAGACTGCACTGGCAGTAAACCAGCGCGGACGCCAAGATCAACTGCTGGAAACAGCAGGTATGGAACGACTCATCCCGGCGCTCCGCAACATCCTCTATCTCCAGCCAAGCAGCGGAATGACAGGTGTGGCAGCACTTCTTGACAAGGAACAACCAGAAGGCGCGGTGAACACTGCCCGCAAATGGTGGCTCATGGTCCGCAACGACCAGAACGCGGACCCCACCCGACGCTACGTGCATCTGCTCCAGGAACGTGCCCGGGCACTTACTCTCTACCATGCCCACCAGATGCCTGCACGAACGATGGAGGCACCAGACCGGAAAAATGCGGCAAAAGTCTGGAGGTGGGGATACCTGATTGGGCTGGTCACCACCTGATGGGGAATGCAGTACACAGCGGTGGAACTTGCAAGCATCACTGAGAGGGAAATGCAGTACGAGAACTGGTATGCCGCCATAAGTGAGTGCTGGCAGCTCACCTTGGATGGAGCTCCACGGCAGCTGATAGTAGCCGCGGTAGCACAAGGACTGTGGAAGACACTGTCGAGAGTGGGCACCCAGCTAACAGAAGAAGCAGCACACCACTTGGCCAGAGAAGCAGCTGAAGTGTGCCGGGAAGAAAAGAGCCGCATCCTCATGGAAATAGAGGAGGCCCAAGAATACCTCCGTGATTTCCGTGAGCTCGTGCAGACAAGGGGTAAGCTGCAAGCTGTCTGGCAGCAGAGGGCGGAAGAAGAGAAGCAAGAAACGGAGGCATCTGCAACACAGGTGGTCACGGAATTGGAGACAGAGTTGGAGGAGGCAGGAGCGGCAGTGGAGGCCGCGGTGGTAGCGACAGAGGACATGAGGCGAGGCGTGGCGGAGGCAGCGAGGCCAACGGCGGAAAAAGAGACAGGAGAACAGGAAGCAGAGAAACAAGGAACGGTCCAAGCGGCAGGTGGAAATCAGGGACAGAATGAGCGTGCGCAGGTGAGACCGGTTGGAGCCAGATGGGCAACACGAAAGGACGCTCCCCGACTTGTCCTCTCAAGGGCTCTGTGGGACAAACAGGCCAGGCTTCAGAAAGCGGCCAAGAGAGCCGCGGCATCAGCAACCGCCGGCAGACAGGCTGCCCCACACCAAGCAGCCTTGATCAGCGCCGCGGCTACCCCCTGGAAGAAAGCAACCGCGGAAAAAAAAAGCTCCCTCTGCGGACACCACTACGACATCCCGCCAACCAGGACAAGAGAAGCGTACCATCAAAGATAGCACCGCTAGTGCACCCGTAGCCAAGCGCAGCTAGCAGCACCGCCCCGCCCGACATACACCACAAAACATCGACCCTGCGCAGCTCGTACAGGCCCAGCGTGACGCGGTCCAAGCCATGGAGTTGCTCATGGCGATGTTCTGCAACGTTCCAATGCCCGCCGGCTCGGTTCCGGCTCACTTGCTGCCTCTACTGGGGGGCGCCGGTGTAGCAACACACCACGAAAAAGGAACAGGGGAAAGGGCCCCGGTCCCTGTGACCAGAAAGAAAACCGCGGGGGTGGTGGTCTCCGAGCTGAGTGAATCGCCAGAACCCGACGAAGAACAATCCATCGCAAGGGGACCAGGCCTACTGCGACTCCAAGAGACAGCGGTGGGGCAAAAGCCAGGGGCAGAGACAGGCGAGGCCCGCAGAGCACGTGGCCGGCAGCACATGGCACCACCAGAGGTGGGGCTGCGCGGCCAGTGGGATGAAGGAGTGCTACGCGCGGTGAGAATCCTGCGGCTCTTCCCAGCACCGGACAGCTGGGACAGAGAGCCACACACGTATGATGAAGAAAACCAATGGCACCTGCAGGCAATGAAGGCAGAGCAGGATGCAAGGCGAGCCCAGGGGTTGCCAGCGCTGGAGAAGGAGAAGAAGAGGAAGGCAGGGGAGGCCGCCACGGAAAAGACAGGAAAAAAGGGACCCGTTGAAACACAGGATTGGCGGATCTGGCAGACCGCTCACATCTTGCTCCGCGCCACAACCAAGGAGCAACAGAAAGCGGAGGCGGACAAGGTATACAAGACCTTGGGTGCCCAGATGGGGGTGGAATATGACTGGCGGAAAAAGGATGACCTCGCCCGTCTCTATGAGCAGTACGCATGGGAGAGCGGTCGCCTCTCGCGAACCACGCCACACATCCTGTGGGTGCCTCCGCCCACCATACAAAGAGCGGTGATCAAGGCCTACCACCACCACCACCACTCCGGTGTGCAGGCGCTCAAGGAGCGGTTATCCCCCCTCCTGCATGTGCCAGACCTCCTGGGAATCATAAACGAAGTGGTGCAACGGTGTACACCATGTGAGCGGCACCGAAAAGTGATGCCGCGGAACATGCTCCTCTACTTACCCTCTCATATCGGTGAGTCCTTGGATCGCATCATCATTGACTTCCATCGGCCCTGCCCTTGCCGCGCCCAGGGGGAGCGGTACTGGATAGCAGCAGTGGATCACTTCACCAAAGACATGTTTGTCATGGCCGTCCCCGACAAGTCCTCAGAGCGAGAAGCCCGTTTCATTCGGGAAGAGTTCTTCTACCGCTTCAGCGGTTGCCGTGTTGTGCACAGTGATAACGGTACAGAGTTTTCAGGGGCATTCCGTGAGGAACTCGCGGAATGGGGCGTGCAGCACGTGAACTCCGGGCTGTACCGTCCCCAGTCTGAGGGACAAGTCGAATGGCTGCACGAAGTCCTGGAGCGGGCAGTGGCCACTGCGGGAGAAAACGATTGGGGGAAAAGCCTCAAGAAGACCGTCCACTTCCTCAACATCACCCCCAGCCGCGCCATATCATTCTCACCCCACGCCCTTCTCTTCGGACAGCCTCCGCGCGCGGCACTAGGAATGCCGCAACCACCACTATGGATGCCACTAGACCCGGAGCAACAGCTGGATGGCCGATCAGAGGAGGAACGGGAGATGGCGAGAGATAAGAAGGTGCAGGAGTGGTACCGGGCACGATGCCAAAAGACATCTGCAGTAAGGGCAGAGGCACGACTCCGCGCCTCTGTCTCGGCCTGGCGTGGATGCGACGCTGCCAACCGATGCCTCAACCATGGGCCAATCAGGGAAGGGAACCTGGTGTACCTCCGCCCATTCCCAGGCGCGGGACGAGAAGCAGAGAAGGCACGCAAGGTGTACCACGTGGCTGCCGTGGACGCGGGACACGTTTGGTTGGAAGGGCCGGATGGGTTCAGTGAGCGGAGCTACCCGGCCACCGAGTTCGTCCTGCTGCCCCCGGCCTGGCAGACACACATACGAGGAACGGGTGGGGAGCTTCCCCCGCTCGAGCAACGCAAGGGCTCGAGGGGATGGCGTACGGAGGAGGTATTGGAGCGGTGTGAGTCTCATGTGTCAAAGCAAGAGGAGGCATGGAGCCAGGAACCTCAGGAAGATGAACCAACGGATGGCTCTAATGTCCAGGAGGTATCCGCTGGGGAGGTACAGGCGGGGAAGAGGCAACATAGGGAGGAGCAAGGAGGCCAACAGCAACAGGAACATCCGGAACGACCGGAGCAGTCGGGGTCAAAGCGAACAGGCAGCGGAGAAGAAACCCCTAGGACACCCGCCGCTACTCTGTGGAAAAGCGCACCCATGAGCCCCCGCGACCTGGCCGGCTACACAGGCCCCTGCACCGTGTGCGGGGAGAACTTGCCGGAGGCACCACTCTTGAAGGTCGTTTGCCGCGTCTGTGGCCAACCAGCGCACCAGGGTCTGGCCAAGAGCTGCATTAGGTTAAACCGCACGTGTCTAAACTGCCTCAAAGAGGGTGAGGAGAAGAAAGCGAAGCAGCAGAAGAGAGGAGGCGATGGGGCAGGCCCAAGCTCAAGAGGAGGAGAGGCACGTGGAAGATGGGATCCAGATAAAGTGGAGGAGGAGGAGGAGAGAGAAGAAGGGCAGACAGTGACACGGCAAGGACCCCGCACGCTCTCCGGCGCTACCATGCGGCAATGGCAGAAGGAAGGACAAGTGGCGGCAGTGGAGCAGGCTTGAAAAGAGAAGGAAAGCAAGACCTGCGTCCAATGTGGGCACAAATGGGGTAGGACGGTGTAAGACTGTGAAGGATGTCACCGACAAATATGTTACAAATGCCTGGAGCAGCCGCGGAACAAAAAAGGGGGACGCAACGGACCCAAGAGATGCAGGCAGTATCGCCGAGAAGCCGAACGTCAGCAGGGAACACGGAAGCCACCGCGGGTAACCGCGGAAGGGGAAGAACTAGACTCTGAAGACGAGGAAGAGCAGGACTCGCCAAGGGAAATCGCAGAGAGTTGGCCCACATGTGTCAAGGCTGTTAGCAAGGGTGAGCACTGCCTCCAATGCAACACGTTGGACCACCTGGGTTGCCTGGTTACAGGCAGCTCAGCTTGGGCGGGACAGTGCCACAAGTGCATGGGGATGGCCGCTGTGGAAGAAGGGGCCATGCTGTCCTACGATGAAGATACCTTGGCCCCAGTCTGCGGAGCATGTTCGGAGGACATGATAGAATTCGGCAAGCCCTGCGGAATATGCAGGACAATGTGCCACCTGTAGTGTGGGATGCGCGGGAAGGAGGGCATTTGGACCTGCAGCGATTGTCGCGGCAAGACACGGAAGATCAAGTGGAAGTTCTCCAACAAACGCACCTGCACCGGAGACAACTGCGGAGGACGGCCTAAGGGGACGGTCTATCGCTGCGAGCACTACGGAGGCATCGCACATGAGCAGTACACTGCGGAGGTGGGGTAGAGCAATGAGGGCAAGAATGTCTACCGATGCTCAAGCTGCAGAAGATACGAGCATGCACCACATTGCTCCTCATGCAAGCAGCTGGTCATCGCGCCCACGATGGAAGCACGGTGTGAAGGGTGCAGACTCTTCGTCCACGACGAGTGTGCGGAAAAGCTTCAGAGGAAGGGAGGGACTATGGAGAAATACCACAAACCGTGCAAGGAACAGAACAGTCCCAAGCCCCGCAAGTATTTAAAGCGGATAACTCACTAAAAGACTCTGGGGCAGAGTCTTGCGAAAAGGGGGGGTTGGGGGCATCAGTGTCAAGCACACTTTCACCGCAGTTCCGAGGGGATGATCCATCCGCGGAGGAAGCATGGGAAGGCTGATATCCGCGCACTAAACGCTGGCTCCCGCAGACGCGGTTGAGCGATGGGTAGCGCGGATTCCAGAGCCGAGGAGGACTAGGATGTCTACAAGAGGGCCGTCGCGGGTCAGCACAATCACCTGCGGCAGTTCCCCCCAACTCAAGCACCTGTGGGAAAGGAAGAAAGAGGCGGGAAGCAGTGGCATGAAATCGGCGGTACAAAGAGAACAGAAACAAGCCGCAGCAAGATCCGCAACCACCGACAGGGCGCAGATAGGTCAGCGGAAAAGCCGAGTAATCAAGGGATATAACAGCCAATCAGCATGAATAATCGTGCATCAATCACGGCGGAGCCCAGGGAGACACACCGCGGAAGACGAAGATTCAAGGAAGAACACAAAGAACCGTATGCGCAAGCCGCCAATGAAGATGATCAGCAGAGGATATACTATGTGTGTGTGGGTGGGTTGCTGAGGACGAGAGCCGCGGTGCGTAGCCGCACCGTGTGGAGTCCAATAAGGGGGGGAAAGGATAGTGTGAGAGGGATGAGACCGACGGCATGTAGACATGGCGTGCGGAGTCCCAAGTAGAAAAGGGCCTCAGTAGCAGGAGCACCAGTGCAACTCAGTCTTGCATGCTTTTCTAAGAAACATTCTGCCTCCATGTACTCTGCCCAAATTCATCTAAGGCATACAACCGCTCTCGTTGCTCACTACCTCCGAGCCTTCTGTAAATCCCGAGCTCCTGTCCGCGAATCGCGGAATTGGCTGCGTGAGGAGCCAAAAGTCCGAGTGAAGTGAACTGACGGTGGTACCTTTGCTTGCACACGTCCGCGGAACAAGGGTTCCGCGGAGCGGAGCTGGAAGCCACGCGGTGGCGGCTCTCATGTTGCAAGGAGTGGACCGCGCAGTGTCATTCATCGGTGAGGTTCGTGCATAGTCCCAGGCCTTCAGTCCGCAAACCTGCCATTAGCTAGGGGTTGGGCTCCTGTGATTTCGCTAAGTATCTAAGTGAGAGCTGCGATAGTAAGTGAAAGTGCATGATCTGCGGATAGCGCGGAACAGCGTATGCGCGGAGATAGTGGTAAGTGCGGCAAAACTGGGGGCATCATCAGCACACATCAACCCAGCACTTGCTTCGCTCCTAGTTTCTCTCTCACCCGGCTCCTGTCTACCTCGCATCTTCAGTGCCTCACTTCTTCTCACGCTTTGTGACTAACTCCACGGCACTACACTCGCCTCTCTGCTTCGGTCATTCCACTCACGTGGATGTGCATTTCACGTTGCCACTCCTTGCTTCTGCTCTTGCTAATCGCGGTCCTTGCATTCTTCTGACATGATGTCGGAGCATCAAGCAACATCACCTGGTGCCCCGTGACCAGTCATCCCTCTGCCGCCACCATCGCTTCACTTCTCTGATCTGCATTCCTCCGCCGCCGCCACCACCACTTTGCACCTGACATCAACAGCAGTACCTCGATTACTCCTTGGACAGAAACAACACCTTGTCATCCCGGTCAAAGCCCTACGCCAAGACCCGCGCCCGTGGCCAATCTGGTGACGCGACGCCGACAACAACTGAGAACAGCTCCCGAGCTGCCGCTGGTCACCATCTTATTGGAAGCTTCCTGCCGCCTTTTGCCTATCCTCCCTCGTTCCCCAGACGCCGCAGACGCTTTCGTCCTCCTCATCTGCTTCACCTGTCTCATCTGCTCAATGTGCTCCATGCACATCCGCTTCCTCGCAGCCATTGCGTCAAGCCGCGTCTTTGCACCGCCCTCTCACATTGTCAACAGCTGCAGCGTGTGATCTGTCGTCAAGACAACGGACACCACCAGTCTTCCTCATCCCATTACAAGCCAATTGGGGAACAAGCCGTCACTCTCCTGACACCAGCAGACTAGCATCACTGCTTACCTCACGATTTTCTCTGCTACAGCCAAAGTCCTCTCACCGTCAGGATATCGGACACCACCAGTCTTCCTGCTCACGCTTCGAGCCAACTAGGGAAGAATTCGTCACTCTCCTGGCAACAGAGCAACTGGTTGCCTTGATTCCACCCACTGCCGCTCTGCTTCCAACCTCGTCATCCTCCTCCTTCATTACTTCCGTCCTACTCCCTCACCGCGTCATTAGCATCGTCGCCAGCCTTCTTTCCATCAACCTTCATCCATCTTCCTCATCCTCCGCTTGCTTCAGTCTTCGGAACACCTTTATCCGCCTCCGGCGCACCGCTTCCCATCATCTCCAGCTTCTCCATTATTCGCATCATTCTGCAGCGCACGTGGTTTCGCCCCTGCGCCCACTCAGTCATCAGTCTCTTCTTTTGTCATCATCCGCCTTCATCATCTGCTTGGCATAAAGATCCGCCTGGTCGCATCGCCTTCTTCACAACGACCTGCACGGACGCCAAAAACGTTTGGAGCGCACGCGGTTCACCCCCGCACACACTCCTATATCATCAGATTCTGCCTTCTTATCAGCAATCATCCGCATCTGTGACCAGCACAAGGACCTGTACGAGCTAGGTACCCACTTCGCAGAAGCCTGCACCCATGCCGGCAGCAGATTTCTCGTGGCGTGTTTGCTCTTGTCTTCCCCTTGCCGCTTTCTATCCCTTCTTCCAGCTGCGCACGCGGTTCCGCTCATGTGCCCACTCAGTCAATATTAGCTCATCCGCTTCCACATCGTTCTCCGCTCGGCAAACGGACCCGCCCGGTCGCATTGCCTGTCGCGACGACCTGCGCCCACACCGAAACTTCCGCAGCGCACTTGATCTCATCCCTGCGCCATGTTACCATCCACCTCCACCACCATCATCTGCTTTCATCATCTGCTTGGCACAAGGATCCGCCCGGTTGCATCGCCTGCTTTGCGACAACCTGGACTCGTGTCAACCCTTCCAGGCTTTCTTACAACTCATTCGTACACCTTCTCCATCATCAATTGTTCCTCCCACTCTCATCCCACTCCTCCGCTCTGCCACAGTCTGCCTATATCAGCAACCTCCTCTCAGCGTCTACCAGCTCCTTCTCCAAACCACTGCTACACTGCTCGTGGCTTCTCCACCTCCTCGCTCATCCATTGACATTCTGGCTGAAGACGGCTCCAACGTACACACCTGGTCAGCCTCTGTCCTCCTCCATGCCCGTGGAATCGGATGGTTAGTGCATGGACATGCCTTCGTCAATCTACTCTGGGGATCTATCACATACAACATCGACATGGACAGTCTGACTTCAAATGAAAACGCTGAAAATCTGTAGCAGGTCACCTTTCAGACAGTCGGCGACCGGCTTCGACCACTTGTTCATCCATCCTACCACCCCCATTTTAGAACAGCCCACACACCTCTGTTGCTTTGGCACAAAATCCTTCAACAGGGATCGTGGAGACACTGGATCAAAAGCGTCTGCACCAACATGAGCATCCTTCCTACACTCAGACAAAATTGATCCTCTGTCTTCCTTCGGTCGTCAGGAAGGATGGAGACAAACACAAGAATGGGCTGAACATGTTTTTTCTTCTCCCAGTGCTTCTGTTGCACCATGGAGTAACAGACTGTCTACTTGGTGAACGGCTCTATCTTGGGCCAGCAGACCAACAGACTGACACAAATGCTGAAGTCAATTGGCAAGTGCGCAGAGAGCTCAAGAGCATCACACACAGGACCTACCATGACCTGATTGATGCACATCCAAAAGACCTGGGATGCATGTGGTCACACTTCCTCTCCTCTCGGGGTGTAGGGCGCTCTATTCGAATGGAACGGACCTACTCACAACGAAGAGCCCTCAGATTCAAGCGGGGTGTCGAGATATGAATCCGGCAGCGTACTACAACCCCGAGATAAAATTCAGAGTAAAGGTTCAGCTCCGGCGAACCACCTCGGTCCCCGTGAGGACTAACCGTTAGCAACCATCGACCAAACAACGGACATCTTGCCAAGGAATCCACTAATAAGTGGATCCACCGCAAGAGCGTCCGGCTGGCGCAGAAGAAGCCGTTGCTACTGTTTTGTCCAGATCTATTGTATATATGGAGTTTGTTCATTCCCTCCTAAAACTAACCAGAACAATTCTGCTCATCCAATTCCCTTTTGGTTCCGCGGCATCGCCTCAGTTTTCTTGCTCTGTTTGCTCCTCGCTCACACTGCCTTTGCCAGTCATTCCCAGCTTTCCCCCTTTCACACCGTCATCCTTCAATCAGCAAGCATCAACCCATCACTCGCTTCGCTCCTTCTTTCTCTCTCACCCGGCTCATGTCTACCTCGCGCCTTCAGTGCCTCACTTCTTCTCAAGCTTTGCAACTAGCTCCTCGGCACTACACTCGCTTCTCTGCTTCCGTCATTCCACTCACGTGGATGTGCATGTCACGTTGCTTCTCCTCGCTTCTGGTCATGCTATTCCCGGTCCTTGTATTATTCTGTCATAGCCGACATACCTTGTTTTCCCCTTGGATTAATGAAGCCCTCGGGCTGAGTCATGAAAACCTCTTCATCAAGATCACCACTGAGAAACGCTGACTTGACATCCATTTGATGCAAAAGCAAGTTCTCCTGCGCTACGAGGGCAAGAACGATGCGGATAGAGCTGTAATTTGCGATAGGGGCGAAGGTGTCGTTGTAGTTAACACCTTGAACCTGGCTGTAGCCACAGGCCACAAGGCGGGACTGTCAGGGAGGCCATGCTCATCAAGCTTGCGTTTGAAGATCCACTTACATGTGACGACTGGTGCACCTGGCTAGATATCAACCAGGATCCAAGTCTTCTGCTTCTGGAGTTACTCATATTCACTGATAGCCACATAATGCCAATCAGTAGCATCAAGTCGGGTCAGGGCATCCTTGTACTTGACAGGGTCCACCACTGGAGTGACAAGGGCGTAGTCGCAAGACGGTGAAGCAGGAGGATCAGCAGCGGGAGGAGATGGTGGAGCTGGAAGAGGAGGAGGAACACCATGGGAGAAGATAGCGGTGAGTGCTTTGAGATTGGCACGGCAAGAGGAGAAACGTGGCGGAGCTGTGGGATCATAGTCCTTGGGCCAGTTGCGGGAAAAATGAGGCGCCGAGGGTGGTGGTGGAGGAGGAGGTGGTGGCGACGCAGGTGGAGGCACCACAGGACGGTCAGCTGCCAGGAAAATGGGGGGAATGATACCGGCATGCTCATCAGGTCCAGAGGCAACAGGATGCTGAGGAGGAAGAGTGGATTTAGGATCCATGGAGATGTCGTGAATATGAGGAGGACCGGAGGAGACGGCGACCCGATCAGTCAGGGTTTCATCAAAGGTGGCGCTGCGGCTGCGAACTATACATTTGGCCACTGGATCCCAGATGCGATAGGCCTGACTGTTGTCTGCATAGCCCACCAAAATGCCCTTCTGGGTGTGTGATCCCAGTTTGTCCCGAGCACCTGGTTGGACCCAGGCATAGGTCGTACTCCCAAAAACTTTCAGATGTCCAACGTTAGGAGGATGACCATGGGAGCTTTCATACGGAGTGTTGAGGTTGTGAAGACGCTTGCAGGGAAGGTGATTGTGAGGATACCAAGCCGTGTTGACAGCCTCTGTCCAGAAACCAGTGGGCAGTCCTGCAGCATGAAGCATGGAGCGTGCTTCATGCTTCATTGCTGGGTGCGATTCATGCGCTCGGCACGGCCATTTTGCTGAGGCGTGTGAGTAACTGTCCGTTGCTGATGAATGCCATGCGCTTCATAGAAGGTGGTGAGAGTCTGATTTACATACTCGCCACCATTGTCGGATCGAACAGCCTTGACGCGCATATCAGTCTCATTTTTTACACGGCGCACCCATGTCATGATGTGTTTAGCGGCTTCATACTTGTGATGCAAGAAGTGGAGCCACACATGATGGGTGAAGTCATCAAGGAGAAGTAGGAAGTCATGCTTGCCAGAAATAGAAGGGTCCTTGATGCAGTAGAGGTCCATGTGAACCAGATGGAGTTTGTCTGAGGCACAGACATCGGAGTGGGTGGAGAAGGGTTGCTGATTGTGCTTTCTTGCGAGACATCCTTCACAGCAGACGGCACTGTGATGAGCCAGTGTCCGGGGTAGTGATTCAACAATGCCCTGTTTGGACATGGCCACAAATGTGGAAATGCCAACTGGCCAAGCCGTTGATGCCATAGCATGGCAAGAAGATGTGAAGAGGGTGGCGGTGCTGCTGAGCTGAAAGGACCACTGGCGGCCAGTGCCACTTCAGGTGTGTCATCATCTCGTTCGAGGTCCAACGTTGGAAGAATAGTCGAGTTGCCTTCTCTTTTGGCTTCCGCAACAATGTCTCCATTTCCAGCAAAAATGTGGTGGCTCTTGTCAGCACCAAAGAGAACATTGCATCCTTTGTCGTTAAGCCGTGTGACAGATAGAAGATTGGCAGCCAAATCTGGAAGAAAGAGGACATCACAAAAAGTGCGAGAGGCCACTTTCTTCTGAAAGCTGATGGAGACCTTGACAGTGCCAACACCAATAGCAGGACTAATACGTCCATCGCCGATCTGAACTGGCTTTGGTTTCTTGAACTCCTTGTAGTCTATGAACCAGGCTCTGTTGCAAGTCATGTGCTTGGTGCTTCTGGAGTCAAAAATCCAAGCCAGAATAACAGCAGCAACCAAGAAGGCACTGTCAATGTTGCAGAGTGCCAGCTCTTCCGGGATAAATTCTGCATCGTCTGAGGCTGCTTTCTGGATGGCAGCTGAGGGTGCAGTTGAAGTTGATGGGATGTTGTTGACAGGAGTGATGAAGTTCATATTGGTGTTGTCTGAATGGACATTGGGGTTGTCCGAGGCTCCAATAGTTTCCAATTGAAAGAGCAGCTGGTTCCAGTTGTCAGTCATCTGTGTTATCATTTGCTTGAAGCTATCAATCAAGCTGGACAGAGTCTCAGCTTGGTATGTGTCAGTTGTCAGTAGCGCATGTTGAGCATGTGGATGTCGTGGACAGCGTGGTTTGTAACAGAAGCGATTCAGATGTCCAAGTTGCTGACAGTTCCAGCATCTCACAATTTCAAAGCCTGTACTCCCTGGTGCACCTTGTGGAATAATCCCACCTGGAGCTTGAAGTCGTTGGACGTTGGGAATTGATGGGAATCTGGATCCAGACAGCCCTCCTTGTCCAGTACCTTGATATCTCAGAGGTTGTCATTGATGCTGTTGGTGACTAAATCTACCAGGTAGAGCGGCTTCAATACCTTCTGGACTTTTCAGATAGTTTTCTTCAGCATGAAACAGGCTGTCACATGCGCGTTCCAATGTAAGTTCATAGTCGCCAACTTCAACAGGTGTTGCTGCAACGACAGCTTGTCCACCAGGACTAGCGTTAGTAGCTGCATTCCCTCCATTGGCTAGTGCTGGTAAAAGTCTGGCAGCTTCAAAGGTCTGTTATCTTGTGTCAAAATTTGCACCCTGTTCATGAAAGGCCAGTAGTTGTTCAACAATGTTGTTGAACCTGGATGGTAAGCTTGAAAATAGTCTGAGTACAACCACTTTTTCAGAGTGTCTGTCCCATAGTTGCAATGCAATCAACCAATTGCTTCAATTGTGCCACATGATCTTCCAACTTTGTCGTGTTGCTCATCTTGAGTTCAC
>SZWC01004905.1:6303-19874 GCA_023375785.1 Penium margaritaceum
AACGCCGCCCCCCCCCCCCGCCGGCTGAGAGGGGCAGGGGAGGCCGACGGGCGGCCTCCGGCCGGCTGCACGCGAGGGGGGGAGCGAGCCCCCCCCTCCAGTGTGCTCGCCGCGAGGGTCGAGCCAGACCGAAAAAAAGGAGAGAAGAGAGGGGGGGGGCTCGAGTGGGGCACTGTAGAAAACCCCAAAGGGGGCACCGTAGGAGGTGGCACCATAAAAAAAAAGAGAAAAAAAAGAATAAAAGAAAAAAGAAACCAACAGTTTCCTGGAAAAAAAACACTAGGGGGCGAGTCTTGTTTTTTGTTTTTAAAACTATTCTAATTTTTGGTGTGGCTTGAGGTCATTACTGTCAGCTGACGACGGGAACCGTTGTAGCAGCAGCAGCCGCGAGAGTTGTAGCAGCAGTAGCAACAGCGAAGGTGGCTTGAGGCCACAGCCGTCTGTTGACGACGGCAACCGGTACAACATTAGCGCCACCGAAGGTGCCTTGAGGTTGCACGTTGCGATAGTTGCGCCATCGTCGACGCGTGCAACATTGTAGCAACACACTACTGCTGAGGTCGTCACCTTGACTGACGACATCGCAGGCCGTCTGAGAGACGTTGCTGCACTCGTATCCCTCTACGTGGCGCTTTGCACCACCGGGGTTGAGTGTGTGAGACTACCTACGCTCAGCTCTCAACATGAGCTGCGCAGCGTGGCCGTGGGCGTTGCCATTGCCGTGGTCTGCGCCTGAGCCTCAGCCGTGGCAGCCGCCACAGGTTCAGTGGTCCATGCAGCCGTGGCACGAGTCCCACTTGTCCTCAGGATTTTCATGTTGTTATTGTCGAGATAGGCAGCATGGCTGGCGCCAGTGCCGACAGCGCCCGCCTGGGTGGCATCTCCCCTGGGTACGATTCTCTGCACCTCCTTCAGTGGATACGTCACCGAGTGATGCCACAATGCTTCTGCGTGGTGATATGGCCGCCCTACACATGGAGGTCCGGAACCTCAAGCGCATGGTCCAGCAGCTCCTTGACCACGTGACTTCCGAGCGAGCTGCCACTCCGTTGCAGGTGTCGCCTCCCACTTCATCCTCATCTTCCTCCCGATCCTGCATCCCTTCCTCCAAAGATGCTAGCATACAAGATCTCTTGTCTACATCCGTCGCCCTCCGCTCCGTCTTCGAGGCTGTCGGCATCATACCGACGGACGGACCCACAGTCCCTCGCCGCACCGCTCGTTCTTGCACTCGTCGTGCACGGTGGCGAGCTGCTCGTCTTGCACGCTGCGCACAGGCAGCACCATCAAACGCGGCTGTGGGAGGAGTCTCAGGTGACAAGACCCCCTCGTCTCCTGTCCACGCGTTGGTCTGTCGATTCTCCACAGCTCCTACCGAGATGTCAGCAGTGGGGGGGATGGTTTGTCCGCTGATGACCGCGGCGGATCTCTGCATTGGTGATGCAACTGCTCTACAGCACAGGATAATTGAGGTGGATGACGTCACACAGCAGACTCAGCTAGCGGAGAGTTCGGCGGGGGGAGACGTTCGCCGTGATGGAGACTCTTTGTCGGAGGAGGATTGGTCCGAGGCTGAGTCTGAGTCAGGGATGGAGATGGAGTTCGTTGATACCCTGGCGGATGACATGACGACGGCTGATGCAGGAGCTGCGCTTGACGGTGTGCGCAATCCCGCGTTAGCCGGTGTGGAGAGACCTGTCATGGTGCTAAGAGCAACAGCAGGGGCAGGTGATAGAGATGCTGATACTCAGCCCCCAGCATATGCCCAGGTGGTTCAGACAGATAGTACTGAGCAGCAGGAGCAGGTGATGGACCACCAGGACGAGGTAGACTTCCTTTATGAGGACCAGTCATCCATTGTGGAGTGGTCAGAGACAAGGTCGGAGGCAGATCTAGAGGCCCAGTGCGCCGTCGTATTTGCAGTAGCCGTGGCACGAGCACGAGATGGCCCCTCGGCGACAGCAGACGTCCGCGTGTGCGACATGGAGGATGCAGAGCAAGCTGCGGACCTCCGTCCCCTCGTTGTCTTGACTGATGTCACTGACATCATGGCAGTTCCAGTCGATGACACAGCTACAGTGGTGGCTACAGTTCCTGTACCCGAGTGCCTACGCTCCGCGGTCGACGAGCAGGAGGCAGTGGTGGCTCGAGCGGAGGCGCACGTGCAGAGTCCCATGGTCGAGCGCCGGGAGGCCAGCAGCCGCTGTTACACCGTGGATGTTCCATCACGATGGAATGTCGAGGAGTGTTTGGAGGATGTACACAGGCGTCTCGAGGCAGCTGAGTGGTCTCTACAGGATGTACGTCTGGGACAGGCTGACCTCCAGCAGCAGGCGGATGATGGGCTGCGCACCAGGGGTGACGAGGAGCACCACGGCATTGACCACACCTTCGATGACCACGACGTTGTCGCGGATGCAGCTATACCTACACGTGCCGTCGTCCGGCGAGCAGCTGGCAGCCGAGCGATAGGTGTGTCACGAGCAGCAGGTGCCTTTGCAGCAGTCGTTCCTACAGCCCCAGATGACTTACGTGGCGACTCATTGCTTTGCGCTCCCCCTCTACCAGCACCTCGTGGCCCGACGGCACTTCAGTCGACGACTGACGTAGAGGACGTTGACTTGTACGACGAGCAGGCGCAGCTCCACTCCTTTCTACGGGGTGAGACCGCGAGGCTACATGAGGCTCTGGCTCGTGCCGACGCGTACACTATTGAGATCCACCGTCAGGTTCGTTTCGCGACTGACCGTCTACATGCCACAGATGCAGCCAGTCAGTCGGCTGCCGCTTCAGAGCTTGTCGAGCTCCACACGCGCCTCGACGCTACAGAGACCGCGAGGCGATATGCAACTCAGCAATTGGAGGCCATACAACACGCGATTATTTTGGAGGAGGCCCTTAGCGTTGCACCAGTCACATCAGCAGAAGACGACACTAGTGACGACTATGACAGCGATGACGATGATAGCGACGACGGCGCTCTGGGGTGAGCTCTGTGTGGACACATCCCACCAGCATCGTCGTCACCCTTGCCATTGCTGTGCAGGGGTATGTGGCCATGGGGGAGCCGTGCCCCTTCCTCACGGATTGTGTTGGGAGCAGCCATCAGCTTTGCTCCTACTGTCAGCCTCTGCAACCCAGGGGGAGTGTTGGTGTGTGGACTTTGGCCTGACACCTCTTTGAGGACAGCAAGGTTACTTAGGGTGCGGTACGATGCTATGGTCCACGTTATGCTGGTCGAGACCTGCGCACCTGGTGAGTTTCACCGGTGTGATGTGGAGACCCATTGCCTCTATGTGTTATGTATGATCCATGCTAGGTTATGTTGGTCGAGACCCGCGCACCTGATGAGTTCTACAGGTGTGACGTGGAGACGCATTGCCTACATGTGTTATGTATGATCCATGCATGATGTGGTCGAGACCCGGACACGCGGAGACATTTTTTCCGGGGTCACGAGGAGACCTTGTTTCTCTGTCTCTCTTGCTTGATGTTTGACACGTAGGTGTGTGATTCACTTCGTGCATGGTCAAGACCCGGGCATTTGGTGGGATGCACCATTGTCACGAGGCGGCCGTGTGCTGTGGTATGCTTGATCAGTGCTCGCTATGATTGATTCCCTAAGCCATCATCTCTTGCCTTCGCTCAGACATCATTACGTTGACAGTTGTGTCAGCCAGGGGGAGTGTTGGTGTGTGTGGCTTCCTCCTGTCACGAGCGACGGCAAAGAGAGCAGCGATACAAGAGAGCGCGACGACATGGTCCCGGATGTAGACCCCGGAGACACCGGCGCGTCGGCAGGTGGTGGACCACCACTCGGAGCTGATCGATGACTGCACCAGCATCGTGGATGCTGCCTCGTGTTGTTGTGTCAGTCTTGGTGACCTCTAGAATTCACGCCACTCACTCGTAGGCACACCATGGTGGTACACAACTACCTTGGCACACTCAGCTTCCCCTTGCACAGCTCCATGTGCTCACAGGAATTTTCTCGGTGGCCAGCTCCCGGAGCTCATTTTTTCAGTGATCTTGTTTTTGCTTTCTCTTGGTGTTGTTGTATAGGGTTGCCTTTTTCTCCTTCCGCTGCTTCTTTCGGTTTGTCATTCTGACAACCGAGTAGCGCGTACTGCACCCTGGACCTGGCTCTCTCTTGTCTGGGAGGTAGTGACTAACTAGTTGCTACCTTTTGCACCCTAGTGACAGGCCTGCGCAGCGGTGCACGCGCGTTGCCTAGGCGAGGGAGGATATCTGTCTCCCTCGCTCATTCTTGTCTTTACTTCTCGCTTCACTTCTTCAAGCATATCTTTGCCGTCTCTCACCCGTTTGAAACACCGTTTGTCACATTGTGTCCCTCACAGTGTGCTCTCTCACACAGTGTGTTGCTAAGGGGTTATCTCATTCCCTCATGGTATCAGAGCAGTTGAGAGACTACGCCTTCGCACTCCACCGTCCAACGCGAAGCAGCAGCTTCTTTCTTGGCTGGGTTGAGCCGGGTGGAGGCGAACAGGTCCTGGCAACGTGACGGTCCTGATCTCATGGCTTTCACCACGTGATATTCCGGTGGAGCCGGAGGTGGAACGCTGCCGAAATCTCGGCAACAGTCCTCTCGTCACGGCTGCCATCTCGGCGGCGACAAGCGCTCACACCTCTCCCTCGTGGCGTTCTTATCCACAGCCACAGCACTCTTGCGGCGGCGGCAACCGCAACTTCAGGTTGCAGTTGCACCCTTGCGCGCCTTGGGCTTCTTCGCCCATCCACCGGCGACGGTGCTGCCACGTCCGTGGCAGCCCCGTCCTGGCCCTTTTGCCTCATTCGCGCCAACAGCCGTCTTGGCTGGCGCAGCATCTCCCAGAATCAGCAGCATTTTGTGCTGCACCTTAGCTCGCGCTGCACATCGCGCTGCAGCAGCAGCCTTTTGCAGCAGCAGCAGACTTTCGCACAGCTGTAGCAGCCTCTCGCAGCAGCAACAGCCTTTTGCGCTGCACCTCACGCTGCACCTCGCAACATCTCGTAGCGCAGCAGATTGCAGCAGTAGCTTGCCGCGCAGCATCTTGCAATCGCAGCTCGCAGCAACAGCAGCATTCCCAACAGCAACAGCATTTGCAGCAGCACTCACAACAACAGCGTGCGCAACAGTATCCGCAACATCAGCATTTGCAACATCATTCGCAGCAGCAGCAGCATTCGCGCGGCAGCAGCAGCAACACTCGCAGCAGCAACATTCGCCGCAACAGCAGCATTCGCAGCAGCATCGTGCCATTTCCTAGAAGCCGACCGCCCCCATACGCGGCGCAGCCATCGGTGGCTGGCTCTTCGATCACCCACGCGAAGGCCTCTCGAGCCTCGCGGTGAGGCTTCCGGCTGCCAAGCTGCTGACAAAACAAAAACCAAAGACGGACCCAGGGTGTACCCGGGTCCCCCTCTGGGCAGCCCCTCTTGGGGCCATCCCTGCAGATCTACACCTTTCTTTTTCCTCTGAATTTTGTTTTGTCTTTCCCTTTCTATTTTTCCTTTTTTTAATTCTCTCTCTCTTTCCTCCCCTCCCTCCACTTCTCTTCTTACCCTCCGAGTCAAGACCCAGACATTTGGGAGATTGTCCCACTACCTCTAGTGCCCGACAGCTGTGGGAGTGACCTCGGACTTGTCAGTCTTTTTCTTCATTTCCTCCTAGGCCAACCTTGGTTTTTTTTCCCTCGGGTTTCTCATCCCTTCCTTTCTTTGTCACGATCTACCCACTTTCTTGCTGCCCGGGTACCCGTATTCTCGCTCCACTACCCCGATACATCTCTTTGTTTCTCGGGTGGCTCCGTAGGCCTTTTTCCTCGTGCTCTTGGCTTCCCTCTCCTAATCTCGTTGTTCTCGGCCTTTCTCTTTTACCCTCCTCTCATTTGGTCGAGACCCAATCACACGGAGTCTTGTCCCGGTGCCTTGGGAGACCTTTTGTTCCAGTTCCCGTTCACTCACACTTTTTCCTTTTTTGTTTCGCATCCGGGCACCCTTTTATTCCTTATCCTTTTTCCTTCTTTCTTCTTGGTAGAGACCTGGGCACTCGGTGTTCTGTACCGGTGCCACGGGAGACCTCCCGCACGCGTTCTCCTACTTCTTTTTCTTTCTCTGGTGCCCACTCTCCAGCACAGTGCTGTTGTCTCATCTCATCCGTCGCATGGCTTCACCAGTGCTGCCACCGCCCGGGCCCGCATGGTCTCCACCATACTGGGCCCCATCGTTCTCCGGACCACCGTCTTCTTCCTACGTGCCCCCGTCGTGGCTCTCCGCAACGGCCCCGCATGCGTTTTCGGCTCCTCGTCCGCCACCCGGGCCGGTCCGCCGGAATGCGGACCTTCCTCTGCTCCGACTCCACGACATCCCATCCATCACTTTGTGGCCTCACACCGCGTCAGACATTGGCCTCGGCGCGGACTCGTGCAATTCATCTCCGTCTGCGTCCTGCTCCTTGCAGCCGAGCCCTCCTACAGCAGGCGGTGGTGTGAGTCTGGCTGTTGAGTCCCGGGGTCACCTTTGTGAGTCGGATGGGTCCCTGCGTGGTGTACCGTCGGCTGCGCCTGTGGCGGATGCTGTCTGGATTGAGGACTGGCAGTGTGTTGCACGTCCGCGTCTGTTGGCTGCTATTCTCGGTCGTGCACCGTCTTCTGATGCGTTCGCCGGTACTGTTGCTGCTTGTCACGTTTTGTCTCCCGCCCGCGTCTCCCCTGGCTTCTGGATTATTGATTCAGGGGCCACTCACCACATGACATCGTCTCATGGAGCTTTTGTGTCGTTGGGCCCTGTTGGTGACGTGCGTCATGTGCGTACTGGTTCTGGCCAGCTGCTCCCTGTCCAAGGTGTTGGTGTCGTGCGCTTCGTTGGCCCCGCGGGTGATCTTTTCCTGTCTGATGTCCTGTTTGTGCCTGCTCTTGAAGTCAGTCTGTTGTCTGTCCCCACTCTTGACGATCAGGGTATGGACTTTGTCGCCTCTCGTGGTGTGGGCACTGTTGTCCTGCAATCATCTGACCGCATCGTGCTTTGCGGTCTTCATTGTGATGGGCTGTACCGTGTGCCTCTGTTCGCGCCCGGCCCTTCTGTTGCCGCTACCGCTCATGTGCATGTAGCTCCGTCGCTCTCGCCCGAGCACACATGTCTTTTGCATCGCCGCCTCTGCCATGTGCACATTGCCGCCATTCACAGTCTCCTTTGTCATCAACCAGCTGTTGGTCTTGATCCTGGCACATTTCCGGTCCCTTGCTCTGCCGACTGCCTCGACTATGCGCAGGGCAAAATGCATCGCCCTTCTTTCCCCGTCTCTGACTCTTGCACACTTCGCCCCCTTGCCCTCATCCATGCCGACATCATGGGTCCCCTTCCTGATGCGTTTGCTGGTGACCTTGGTCGTTACGTCCTCTGTCTTACTGGTGATTTTTCTCGTTTTCGTTGGGTCTTTGCCTTGCGCCAGAAGAGCGATGAAGGACCCATCATTGAGTCCTGGCTTGCCCAAGCTGAGCGTGCTTGTCAGCACAAGCTGGCCGTCTTCCACTCTGATCGTGGTGGGGAGTTCCTGGGTCCCACTGCTCGTTTCCTCCAATCGCAAGGAGTGCGTCTTGAGTCCTCTGCTCCGTACACACCACAACAAAATGGTGTTTCTGAGCGTTGGAATCGTACTCTGGCCGACGGTATTCGCACCCTTCTCTCTGAGTCCGGCCTCTCTCCCCTATTCGCCTTTGAGGCCATATGCTACATGACATGGGTGTGGAACCGCATTCCTCATGGTCCATTACCCCGTCATGTCACGCCGTTCAAGCCCTGGTCTGGTGGTCGTGCGGGCTTGCGCCTTGCTCGTGTGTGGGGCAGCATCGCCTGTGTCTGGCTCCCTGACGATCAGCGCGATGGCAAGCTGTCCGTTCGCGGTCGTCTTTGTCCCTTTCTGGGCGTATCTCACCAGTCCAAAGCCTGGCGCTTTTGGGACCCTGAGCGTCTCCGCGTTGTCGAGTCTTGTGATGCTCTCTTCTTCGAAACGTTGTTCTCCCGCGATCTTCCGCGTCGCGGTTCCTTGCCTGCATCCTTCCCTGGTGCCGAGGGGTGTGGTGTCTCTCTTGTGCCCTCTGGCGGTGCATGCATTCCCACATCTTCTCCCTCATCCACATCATTCCCGTCTGCATCAGTGCCCACTCCTGCCACGTCTGTATCCGCACCTGCATCCGCATCTCTCTCGTCGCCTGCATCATCCCCTGCACTATCCTCTACATCATCGCCAATGTCCACATCTTGGGCACCTCCGTCCTTGCCTGCGACATCCTCTGCACCCTATGCGGCATCACCCGCAGCATCCTCTGCACCCTCACCTACATCACTGTTGGCGGCGCCCCTTGCAGCATCTCCTGCATCCTCGCCTGCCTCCTCTCCGGCTTCCTCTCCGCCCATGTCGATTCCTTCTGTCCTGGATCCAGTTGCACCCCTGCCCATGTCGGCTCCCTCTCCCTTCAGTCGCGCCCCTGGCGGTCGCCTTCGGCCCTTACCGTCGTCCTCTTTCACGGCCCCTGTTCCTCCTCGTCCTGCTGAGGCGTCACGGTCTATTCATCCCGCTGTTCTGTCGGTTCCCACCGATCCCGTGGGTGACACTGGTCTCGACGCTCTTGGCCTGTCTGCCAGTGTGGTCCAGCCTAACACGGCCTTGGGATACTGCATGATTGCTGAGGAGCTCTACCGGGCTGTCGCGGTTGTAGAGTCTACTCCGCCTGTGCGCAATGCCTCTGTGGCCACCGCGCTCGCTGTGTGGAGCTCCAGTGCCCTCCCACTCGAGCCCGACACCGTACGTCAGGCCCGCTCTACTCCAGACGCTGCTCTCTGGGAGCAATCCATGCGCGAGGAGCTTGATGCTATCCGTGCACATGGCGTCTATGAGAGCGTTCAGCTGCCACCTGGTCACAAGGCCATCGCCGCCCGCTGGGTGTACCACCGCAAACTGAAGCCTGACGGCTCAGTTGAGGGCTACAAGGCTCGCCTTACGGCCAAGGGATTCTCCCAAGTGCCGGGCGTGCACTTTGATGCTACCTTTGCCCCTGTGGGCAAGTATACCACCGCCAAGGCACTCTTGAGCCAGGTGGCCCAGCATGACTAGGAATTTCACCAGATGGGCGTCAACAACACCTTCTTGCACGGTCGTCTCGACGAGGAGATCTACTTGGTCCAGCCCCCTGGCTTTGAGGATGGTACTGACCGTGTTTGGTGCCTCTGCAATTCCTTGTATGGGCTCAAACAGTCGCCGCGCTGCTGGAACCTCGAGATCTCCGCCACCCTTGAGCGTGGTGGGTATCGTCGCAGTCCGGTTGATCCGGCGCTCTTTGTGAGTGCCCCGTCCGCACCCTTCGTCGCCATTTTGGTCTACGTCGACGATCTTTTGATCGCCTCTCCAGATTCTCACGCTGTCTAGGCTGTGAAGACACTCCTCCAGTCTGCGTATAAGATGAAGGATCTTGGCCCAGCCCGTGTGTTCTTGGGCATGGAGATTGAGCGTGACCGTCAGCGGTGCATGCTACACGTGCATCAGGCCGGGTACATTCGTACCTTGGGGGAGCGGTTTGCTGACTTGTTGGCTGCCGCTCCACATGCCTCCACACCCATGACGCCTGCTGGGCAGAGGATCCTGAAGACTATGGACACAGCTCGTCTGGGGGAGCCGGTCGATGTCTCGACCTATCTCTCAGTCATTGGTTCTTTGATGTTTCTCGGCACCACCACCCGTGCAGACGCAGCGTTTGCTGTGAACTTCCTGTCGCAGTTCTCACAGTCCCCGCGTCGTCTCCATCTTGAGGCTGCGCTGCGTGTTGTCCGCTACATCGTGTCCACCCCCCCCCTTGGGCTTGTGTTTTTGTGCCCAACCCTCTGTCGCGGTCGAGGGATACACAGACAGCGATTGGGCACAGGATCGCGATGCTCGCAGTCGGTCTGGGTACATCTTCCTTGTCGGGGGCACAGCCATCTCTTGGAAGAGCGGAAAGCAAGGTTGTGTCGCGCGTAGCTCGACTGAGGCAGAGTATGTTGCCCTGGGTCCCGGGGTCTGTGAGAGCATTTGGTTGTGTCGTCTCATGCAGTAGCTGCGCCAGCCCATTCACTGCATCACATTGCGTTGCGACAACGAAAGCACACGCCGCATCGCTGAGCATGATGGCATGCATCACACTCGTACCAAGCACATCAACATTAGCATCACTTTGTGCGCCAGCACATTGCTTGTGGCGATGTTCGCTTGCTTGGCGTTGGCACACGGCACCAGCGTGCTGACTTTCTGACGAAGGCGCTGGGTGGCGGCAAGTTCAAGGAGGTTGTGCATGCAATTGGTCTTTAGTCTCTGCGCGTTGACCCTGGCTGATGTGTGTCTGACCGTCCTCGTTGTTTCTCTCTGCTGCTCGTATGCTGTGTTTGTCACCTTGAGTTGTGCCCCGTATCTCCTTGTGGCGTCTGGCGTCGTCGGGTCATGGGGGAGTGTTGCTGTGTCAGTCTTGGTGACCTCTGGACTTGACGCCACTCACTCGCAGGCACACCGTGGTGGTTCACAACTACCTTGGCACACTCAGCTTCCCCTTGCACAGCTCCATGTGCTCACAGGAGTTTTCTCGGTGGCCAGCTCTCGGAGCTCGTTTTTTCAGTGATCTTTTTTTTGCTTTCTCTTAGTGTTGTTGTATAGGGTTGCCTTTTTCTGCTTCCGCTGCTTCTTTCGGTTCGTCATTCTAACAACCGAATAGCCCGTACTGCACCCGGGACCTGGCTCTCTCTTGTCTGGGAGGTAGTGACTGATTAGTTGCTACCTTTTGCACCCTAGTGACAGGCCTGCGCAGCGGTGCACGCGCGTTGCCTAGGCGAGGGAGGATATCTGTCTCCCTCGCTCATTCTTGTCTTTACTTCTCGCTTCACTTCTTCAAGCATATCTTTGCCGTCTCTCAGCCTTTTGAAACACCGTTTGTCACATTGTGTCCCTCACAGCGTGCTCTCTCACACAGTGTGTCGCTAAGGGGGTTATCTCATTCCCTCACCTCGGACCTCTTGCAGGTTTTCTGCAACCTATCCTTGATGCGGATGCAGCTGGCACCGAAGCACCGACGAGTGGTGGCTCCATCCACCAGCAGCTGCCAGAGAGCTGCCACGACGCCCTAGGTGCTTGCCGGGGTGCTTTGCGGTTCTTCTGCAGACACTAGAGTTTTCTCGGTGGACTGGCTGTTGAGCCCGATTTGCATGTTTTTGCATTTTCTGTCCACCGATCGGTGCCGGACTTATGCGTGTGACCAGTCGTAGCGTCCGGCTTGAGATTTTGCATCTCTAGGTTCAGACGGCGTAGCGTTCTGATTTGTCTGCGCAGAGTTACGGCCAAAACAGTGTTTTGGGCCGGTTTTTAGGACATACCTTGCACTGCCGCGTGCGACACCTGTCGTGCGCCGCGGCAGGTATTTATGCTGTGGACTTGTCATTTGTTATCTCTCTCTGCATTTATATTCAGTTTGAGTTTCCTGACACTCTGTTCGTGTCCCAACCCAGACCCTTGCAGTTTTTGTTTGTAACTTGTGACTGTTGTCACACGCTGACCTGGCGCTGACGCCTAGTGTCGCGGCAAGTGGTTAGGAAGGTTCTAGGAAACTTCTCACATGGTGTCTCCCATACTATGTCGTCAAATGTACATGGTGTCTCCCATTCTATGTCGTCAAATGTACATGGTGTCTCCCATACTACGTCGTCAAATGTACATGGTGTCTGCAGCCACAAGGGTTCCAAAAGTAAATCCAGCACCTTGAACTCCACCCAAGGGATGACACATGCGTAAAACGTTAAGGAAAGTTCCACTTACGGTACCGATTCTAACTTTCACTGAAATTGTAGACGGGAGTTTAATGGTAGTAACATTCATCCCAAAAAGGATCAACTTCAGCATTATGCAAGGTCTCCCATCTCCTCTTGGAAAACAAGGTCGGATTTCAACCTTCACCCATAGTTCATGTTCTTTGTTGCACAATTCCAGTTGTCCCACCTTTGAAACTCTCCTCGGGTCTCCCATCTCCTCCCGAGGTTTGCGTTGGGAACCTTAGGGGGAGATGGAAACCATTGGATTGTTGTTGCATATGATGTGAGAGTTGACCCACAGCTCGCTTCACCAGGGGTGTACGGAGTCCCTTCCTTTCGGTTGTAAAGTTGTGATCTTATGATTTTGGGAAGGCGCTCCGTTGGAACATAGTCGGCACAGTACGTGTGCCCAACTAGGTCTTTAGAGGTGTTCCTCTCACATGGCCTAAAGTTGTNTAACATTCATCCCAAAAAGGATCAACTTCAGCATTATGCAAGGTCTCCCATCTCCTCTTGGAAAACAAGGTCGGATTTCAACCTTCACCCATAGTTCATGTTCTTTGTTGCACAATTCCAGTTGTCCCACCTTTGAAACTCTCCTCGGGTCTCCCATCTCCTCCCGAGGTTTGCGTTGGGAACCTTAGGGGGAGATGGAAACCATTGGATTGTTGTTGCATATGATGTGAGAGTTGACCCACAGCTCGCTTCACCAGGGGTGTACGGAGTCCCTTCCTTTCGGTTGTAAAGTTGTGATCTTATGATTTTGGGAAGGCGCTCCGTTGGAACATAGTCGGCACAGTACGTGTGCCCAACTAGGTCTTTAGAGGTGTTCCTCTCACATGGCCTAAAGTTGTCTAGGGCACACATGGGAGAATTGAAATGATTATTTTAAGCAAAACTCAAACTCATTTCGGTATCTCGCACTCTCTCCTACTAGGGGCGACATTTGGAAAGAAGGCGACCGTTTTTCTAGGCTGCATGGGGGCCATGCATGATGCAAGGCTCATACTTGCCTTCAAAATCTATGGCCTGGGCTGCTGAATGAATGTGCGACAGTAGAGTAACCAGAAGCCAACCAGTCGTGTCGCCATCTAGCAGCTATGTAGTTGACGCGCACCTTACCCACTTATGAACTACCAGTTTTACTACCAGTTGCACTTTTTCATTTGTCTGTTGCCATTGTCAAGACCTAGATTCAAGAGATCCACAGAACTGCGTGATTCATTAGACCACATTGTCATGCGGCTCGTCAAGTCACCGCCGTCCATCTAACGAGACAAACGTTCCATTTAGCCTTGTGTTGTTCTTTGTCATGCCAAATCCATACGGGAAGAGAGGGTCGTACACCTCATCCCCATAATTGATGGGCAGCTGCGACGCGTTGCGGAACCAGGTAAGAGGCAGCGTGCCACGGAAGTCCACCTCGGGGCCCAGCATGAGGTCGGCCACGCTCAGGCCGCCCTCCGACCCGGGCAGCCACGCCACCACCAACGCATCCACGTCGTCGATGATGGGGCTCACGTCCAGGGGCCGGCCCGTGACCAGGATCACCACGCAGCGCACCTTGGCACAGGAATCCAACACGAGGTCCACCATGTCCGGGGAGATGGAGAGAGAGTCGCTGCCGCTGTTGCCGTTGCTGCGGTCGCCCTCCGCGCCCGCGTACGGCTCCTCCCCGATAACAAGCACGGCGAAGGTGTAGGGCGGGTACGCCGGCTCCCCCCGCAGGTTGATGCGCTCGCCCATGC
>SZWC01004905.1:33146-53463 GCA_023375785.1 Penium margaritaceum
CCCCCGCGCACCCCACTTCCTTGCATCGAACCTTCTCTCTCAGATGTCCTGTCTTCGCGTGGTTCCAATCTTCCTTTTAGCTGTCCCACACCCCACACCCGCACTCACTCTCCACGGGCAGGTTGCTGCAGGGCTCCAGGTTCCAGTCCACCCACGCATGGCCGTTCCCAGGACTCATGGCCCACTTAACGACCACCGCCACCACCGCCGCCAGCACAGCGGCCACCGCCAGCGCGCCCACCACGGCGAGCAGTATGGTCCCCCGCGGCCACTCCTGCGACCGCTTGGACCACTCTCGCAGGACGCCTCGTAGGCGGCCCTCTCTCCGCCCTCCTCCGCCGGGGGCAGTCAAGAAAGCGCCGCTGGAAGACTCGGAGGGCGCACTCGCGGCCTCCAGACTGCTGCTGCGCGGGTCTTCCGGGTCCAGCAGCGAATGCAGGTCCGCCCTCCTGCCCGGTGCCGGCGCCTGGTCTGCCATGCTGCTGCCACCGGTCGTCATGGCGGTGGTGGTGGTGGTGGCTGTGGAGATGCCGGAGGTGGATGGGTCGGCGGCCTGGGCCATGCCGCCCAGCTGGACAGAGGCGGTGGTGCCCGGACCGTTCCCTGCGCTTAGTGTATGGCGCTGCATGGCGCCCCCCCCCTCCCCCCCCTCCCCCTTGCGAGCTCTTAATAGTGGCGAGGTGAGGTTCCGGGGATAGTGGTGGTCAGCAGTGCATCAAAATTCAATGCGTCTCGGGACTAGCCAGCTCGGCCGACTGGTGGCGGCTGAAGACGTCGCTAGGTAGACTGTCTTTCTCCGCCCACGCGCTAGAGGACACGGCTCGAGTAGCGATGCGCTCGCGAAGGAGCCCAGTTCACCGGCCTTCGCTTGCGACGGGACCCAAGAGCCGATGCTGGCGCCGTGCGACGTCGGTCTGGGCAGTACGACGGGAAGTTGTGAAATAGCTCGGATACCCACACCGCGCACACTATTGAAGTGGCGCACCCATGGGGCAAACAAATGAACACGGTATACCCATAACTAGCGGGGCTGCTAACGGCGTACCAGGACCTTAAAAAGGCAACAGCATATGGGCATGTATTTCATTCTTTTTCTAATTGGTATGCCATGTTTTATTTGAATTTAAAGGCTTTTATTTGGAAAATGTGGTATGCTTTTTGGGGAAGTGTGATGTCATCATCATACTATTTCAGTCGTACTGTGCCGGATTGGAGTCTTCGACTGCCATAGATTTTTACCAAGAAATACCCGTCACGGCACTGCCCTAGTCACTCCGGCTCCGTGCACTGCCTCGCCACGGTGCCTAGGAGTATGGCTGGGGACGTCCTTCACCCAGGTGAGAGTCGTAGTATGTATCCCCCGCATTAACTAGTCTGGTTTCTCATTTTTTACCTATTTTTAGTCACTATGGCCGCATAGTTGCGATGGTGCGTGTCCCGTAGGCGGGACGTGGGCTGTCCCATGACAATACTCGGGTCTCCTCCCCCATCATTAGAACGCCCGGTTCTAGATGAGCCAGGTGTCTCTCCCCCCCCCCCCCCCCCCCCCCCCCCCCCCCCCCCTCTGCTCGTCGCCTGATTTCTTATGCAATATTGGACACCAAATTTGTCGTCATCCTGTCGTCGCCGGAGGAGCCTAACGCCCCTAAGCTATAGCTAGGTCACTCTAGGGTCCAACCGCTGCAGGGTAAACGGCCTTGCATTAGCGCATGCCGCTCGCATTAATGTGCACCCTGTTTGTGGTTTTTGTTCTGTTACACTGAATGTAGTATTTTTCCTTGTTCTTTCGTGTATTGTCAGCCGACGAAGTGCCGAGCAAGAAAGCCCCAAAACACATGAAGGTGGAGGGCACCCATCCTTAAGGGTGGTGGAGTTCACCAACATGGCAGAGTGTCGTTGGGCCGTGGACGACTATTTAATCAGGAACCGCATGACGGTGCGATGGTTGCGGAGTGAGCTGACGAGGTTCAAGGCCCGTTGTTTCTAGTTCAAGGAGAAGGACTACCCTTGAATTCACACGCCCATGTGTGTACCCAAAGTGGGTTGGTGAAGGTGTCAAAGTGGAAGGTCGTACATCACTGTCTGCCTGGTGCTGGAAACTGCCGTGGATACATGGCGAAGATAGTGAAGTGGGTGTCCCAGCACATCACGATCACCTTGCAGAAGAACCCATGTGCGGATGTCACTAGTCTTGGTGCGGTGGTGAAGAAGGCGATGGGCAATGACATGGACCGTGGCACGATGTATTACGCAAAGGTAGCGGCCAAAGAGAAGGTGCTTGGTTCTCCGATGTTGTCATGGTCCCTGTTCCCGGCCAATACACAAACGGTTTGCATTGACCAATTTTTGCTACTTATGTACTTGTTTCTTTTCGCTTCCAACAAATCCTGACGACAAGCGTTGGTCGGTTTCCTGCAGCTCAGTAAACTAGACCGCGGTGACCATGCCATCGCTGAGGCAACAAACGGCAACATCTTTCACCGAGTTTTTCTGGCCCCTGGCGTGACCGTCCTCGGTTTCCAGCACTCTCGTCGGATCTTGACAATGGACAAGACTTGCCTCAAGAACGGGCAGGAACAGACTTTACTGGTGGAGTAGTTCTTTTTACGCTAATGACCATGGTGTTCGAATGGCATGGGCTCTGGTCCCCATTGAAAACGAGGACCAATGGACTTGGTTTCCTTCCACCTTGCACTTGCCCACTCCATCATCGCAGAGAATGGAATAGTAGTCATCAGCGGCCGTGAGAAAGGCCTTGTGAACGCAGTGAGCAGTAAGCTTCCGGGAGCCACGAATACTTACTGTGCGTAGCACCTTTGGTAGAATGTGCGACAACGACACGGCAAGCGCGCTGGCTTCTAGTGTTGGCTCCTGGAGCACGCATTAACCATTGCAGAGTTTCTGCCCTGTGAGGAGATCATGATGCGACCGTACTCGCGTTGTGTAGTGTACTTGTTCGGCAACGGCGGGGTGGGTGACATCCCGCTAGAGCGGTGGATTCAAGTATACTGTCCCATTGGATGCGGTGGGAACACGATGTCCAAGGCGTTGAGTCGCTCAATGCTTGCATCATTGAAGTGCGGAAGTAATACCCCTTCTACTACTTTGTGTCGATGTTCGTGTGGGTGCAGCGGTTGATGGCTGAAGACAAGAAAGAGGCAAGAGAGTACAAGGACGACCTGGCCCCAAACCCAGAGGCTCGGCTGCCGAACGCATCTGTGTTGTGCAACTGGTACGACATCACGAAGGAGGGGCCCAGATGGCTACGGTGTGCGCGACATCTAAGTATGTTTGACACATCAACATTACCCAACGATCGTGTACCTACGGGGCATGGAAAGAGATTGGACCGCCCTGCATGCACGCCAGCGCAGTGGTGCTAGGTGGGGGGCAGTTGCTAATGCCACTGTGTCATGTCGACCTAACGAAGATGGCATGCCAACACACCTACAACAACGCGATGCCGGGTGACGACCCAACTACGCTGTCGCCGTTGGAAGGGGTCATCTGGACGCAGCTCAGTCCACGCCGTGGACGGTGAAGACCACTGAGCAAGTGACTAGACTGCAACGAACATCAGAAAGTGAACAACATCTGTCGTTGTTGTGGCCTGAGGGGCCACACCATGTCGAGGTGCACTAACCCAGTGGCGGTGGCACCAATAGCGGTAGCAGCAGAAGCTGCATTGTGCAGTCGGTTGTATACAGTGGAAGCAGTAGTGCGCACGGAGGCATATGCTAGGCACTGGCCCATGAGTGGCACTCAGGCATAAGGAGAGGTAAGAGAGGCTGCTATAGTAGTTTTGGCAATAGCAATAGCAACAGGATCCACAGGTAGTACAACAGAAGCAGACAAGACTGCTGCTGATGTGCAGTTTGACACTATAGTAGGCGAGAAAATCAATGTCTCAGACGACGACGATGACCGCGAGTACGACCCACAACAATATCCAACAGATGACTCACAAGAGAAGGAAGCTTACGATCCTGAATGCTTCATCCTGGATGGGGACTCTGAGCCGGAGGAGGCTCAATCCTCCAGGTGGCTCAGCAAAGAGGATGACATGCGGCGTAGATAAGAGCTCCTTGACTACACCCACTAGTTGCGGGCCACAGAGGGGATGCCACATGGAGGATGGGATGACATCCCAGAGGACTACTACGATAAGGAGGACAACGATGGCGTTTGAATGGTACGTTAAGTGCATCTTTTAGTCCATGTTGTTAGTTAAGGTTTTGTGCAATGCACAAGCAAACAACCCTCCATGTGGTGTGACCATGGTGTGCAGAACCAGGGAGTGGGACTACACAAGGCCAGGTATCATTTTGGCCTCAGGACACTGTGAAAGAAGGAGGTTACAAGTATAGAAGGGGGACCAGATAACACGTGTGCAAGATCAGTAGGGACCTTTGTCAAGAAAGTCCATCAGACATGCTGTCGGGTCACAATACACGTGTAGTGCTTGTGATGGTTTATGTTGTCAAGAAAACAAGAATATTGATGGGTGAAAGCATACTTGGACACAAGATTTAGCACACACAATCAGCTAGCATATACTTCTACACATACATCACATGAAGAAGTATGTACAAGGATCCAAATCCACACAGTTCACTCACTCTAAGTCTATAAACCAGACGAGTAGTAGTAGTAGGTGTTGCAACTGTATAAGCTGAGTAGCGCACCAAGTGCTGGAGACAGGACTTGGATGTAGCTTGAATCACATGGTGTCTGCCGTGGATGCCTCCTCACTGAGGAACCTCAATGATGATGTATGTTGTACACTGTACAAGGTCCAAGTGTTGGAGGCAGCACTTGGAGAGCTGGAGGAGTTAGTGTCTAACAAACGGCTGCTTGGGTTGAACAACTGAAGGCATACTAGACTGAGTGAACTAGTTCCCCTTAAGTAGGCCTGGAAGACCTTTTCACATGAACCTTGTCCAGGGAGTTGTAGGGAGTTATATAACCTTAGGCTAGCTGAAGGTTCACTTGGAAGTTGTAGGGTCACCTGGAAGTTGAAAGGTTCACTAGCAGCTGAAGGGTCACCTAGAAGTTGAAGATGTACTTGAAGATGAAGGGTCACTGGCCAACCGAGAGATGGCCGGCGGCAAGATATGAGCCCATTGACTTGGAGGAGAATTCCCCAAGTGTTTTAGGACATCCAGAGGGAGTTTTAAGTAGAACCCGGCCGCTAAAACTGGTATTTCTCAACATATGTGATGTACTAGAAAATGGATATTCAATGTTAACTTCTTGTGAGAAGTTATTTTCTACGCCCATTCCATCATACATAGTGTGTTTCATGGTCATTGTGTTCATTCCCTTTATCCAAGATGAACAGAAGACCAAATCAACCTTTGCCATGGAGTTCCCATAACGTTGTGAGCTGTTCTTTGTGACTGGTTTCGTACTTGGAGCACGTTCAACATACTTGGTTACAAAGATATGGGCCAGCACAAGCCAGCACACATCATGAAGATGTACATATGCCCGTGCCACAAAGGCTAGGTCATGGAAGACAGATTGGCAGAAGATGAAGATTCCACCGGTGAGGTTGATGATCCCATCCGTGACATTTTCTACGATGCTATCGAATAAGTCATTGATGACGCATGCTTTGCCTGTGCTTAGGGCATTCCAATGCCAGAGTGTCAAGTAGGCCACCTATGCCCTGCCTGTGAGGTGATGGCCTGGATCTTTTCACTACCATCCTCTTTGTTAAGTTGGGCACTACATGCCATGGAGGTTCTTTGCATGTGTAAAACTATCCGTCATAAGTCCAAATTTTTCTTACCATCAATAGGCTGGTTGTACTATTTTGTGCTTGGTGTCTCCTGTGCTATGGCGTTAAGTACCCTACACGGCACTCTGAAACTACTAATGTGAATAGTGGGTACTCCATGGATAACAATGATTACATTTGAACAGGGAACACATTGGGGAACAAGTGATAGACATTTTTCGGTTTAAATATATGAAAATTTTACTACTGTGCTAATATGTAATTGGTGTTTTTACGATATAGGGTTATGAACATGACACATACGACAAGAAAGTACAAGGTGGTACGAAGTTACTCTGATAACAAAAAAAATCCTGGATTTTGAAGAACGGGAAATTCCCAAGTTGCCCCAAGTTTTCGCAAAACATCATCAAAGCACCCCTAGTTTTCAAATCATGTTTACTCAGCCCCCAGTTCCTGATCTCATGTCCAAGAAGCCCGCAATTTTCAAAAGCATGTCTGTATAGCCCCCAGTTTTAACATCATTTCTACGATGCACCCATCGTCCCACAAAGTCCATAGTTGTCGGCCCGCCACGATGGGCGACTTCATCAATGACAATATGCGATGTACGTCGGTCGTGTCCTCCACTTCGCAAAAGTGGTTATACTTTGCTGTGTTGCACGTTCATTTACAAATCGATATTTGTGATCATGATGAAACAGTATCCACATGTGAGGCTTCGGGTCTACGGACACCCGTGTTGTGTCGGGTTCGACACAGTCAAGTTTGAGGGGTATGATATGTTCGATGTTGTCTGTTCGTAACGGTTGCACGTGATGTGGAACCATACTGCATTGATGAAGGCCAAGGATTGGTCCGTAGCTATTCTCATCGCCATTTTCATGTTCTCGTCCAACGAGGTTGTGACGATCACGACGGTTACAGACACACATCACTCGGTACTACTTCTTACCCGGTTTGCGTTGTAAACCACACAACATAACCCCACTATAGCATCATGTAACGTGCAGGTAAATGTTATGGAATGAGTGTGTCGAACCCGACACACATGAGTATGGATGAAGTGCATACATGTCTCATGCCCGAGATACTTCAAAGGTCCGATGAAAATGACCGAACTTTGTGCTGGCCATGTATGGGATTTGTGCTTGGTATCGACCTGACCTTACAATGAACAACGTTGGCACTCCACACGTGCTCTGCGAACGCCGCTTGGTATTGCCATCAGGTTGGTTAATTTATGATATTTCGCTCTCGTACTTCATTGCCGTTTGGCAAACATTGACCTCTTTGTGCGACTAGTGTAGCTAATGCAATTGTCCCACGGGTAAATCAGTCTGTACAATTGGGGTTTTGGTTTGCGTCCCGGACTTGCTCAACACGAACTGGGACGTTGACGTAGTTTGCGACATGCGACATGTCCGTCGTGAGGTACAAAACGACCTAAGTTGACATCCTTTCATGCCTAGACCATCCGTATGTAGATCATGGCAGCTGACGGACATTCCTCTGCTCGTACTAATGGACACCCTACGAACGCGCCGGTGTGGGGCCCAGGCACTCCAGTCATGGACCCCATGGCCACACAACGCGCTTGGTCCGTCCTCAAGGAGGCATGGGACCGGTGGAAAAATCAGCACCCCCTGCCATCATGGTTGCCGGATCCTGTAAACCCGGCGACCATGTGCTGGGTGTTAGGCCGGAGAATGCTAACTCCACGTCCGTCATTCACTGTGGGTGTGTGGGAGCCGTGGTCGTGAGCTGCATAGCCCCTAACATACCCGTGTAGGGGCGACCTGCAAATGATTATAATGAGTTCATTTGTGAAGTACACTCAGGTTGTGGACAATCATTTATAGTGTACCCTCACTTTTTCTAAATCAGGTCATTAACAATGATAATTCTACCACCAAATGTGCATCCACTCTGCCCTACCACAGTCTAAAGCTCATCACCAAACCTGCAAGTAATGTGACGAGGACTTATATGGAAGTGGAGAAGGAAAGAGATGGTAGTTTGTAATGAATGGAACATAGTTTCTTCATGGAATGCATGATGGTTTTCCAGCTGCACCAGTGACATGCGTGGATGCGTAAATTTTGATGAACATGTTGTGTGACATTGTTCTACTATGTGCAAATTCCAACAACAGCAGCATCCTACACAGTACAAGCATGTACATTTTCTCTTTCAGGACACAGGGGTATGGAGTTGCGAATGAATTACAAATCATTTATGAACTGATGTTTACTCCCTCCTAAGGACTGAAAGGGTTGAACTTGTATTCATACTTCCATTACATGTGAAGTAGCTTGACATGTACACATAGAAGGTAGTAAGCATTGGGAATCGTTTTCCACAATAATCATTCATACCAGTAGTACAGAGGTCTCAAATCACATGAGGCAATCCATTCATGAACATAGAGTGGGCGACTGTGAATCCACATAAATGACGTCACATGTAGCACATGGATGTCATTCCAGACACTCTTGTGCATCATGAAACTCTTCCACACATGGTCCTCCTGAAATTTTCTCCCTTCCGAACTCTGAAAGAAGTGTTGTGCCACATGTAATCTGGCACCCATGATTCCCACACGTCATATCCCTGCTACACACAGCAGCTACTCTTCTCTTACATAGACAAATCCCACAAGTGACTTTTGTCGTCTGCACCTTCTTCTGTAGAATGTTAGGCAGCACCTTGAACCAAGTTGTAACTTGCTAATGTGAACAAGAACAATGAGAGACATGTAAACACTTTGATAAGCAAGCCAGCACATGCTATCAATGTTAGACCTATACAAGAGTTGCTCGGTAAAACATTCACACCCTCTTGACAGCTGAAACTGAATGAATGCCATGCAACGTACTATTACCTTTACACACCAATCTCCATCCCTGGGAAGTCCAAGCCATGTGCCAAACCCTGTCTCATCGCATGCTACCGCCTCCATGCATCCTCTTTGGCCTCAAACCGTACACGTCTCATCTCCTAGTTGTACTTGAAGCCTTTGTCCGACGTCTCACTATCCGAACTCCACTCCGTACTTGTGTCCGACCCCACAACCTCACCCCGCACACCACCCTCACAACTGTTCATGTCGTCCTCACCTCTCTCACCATCCTCCCTCTCCCTATGGTTTTCAGCATTGTCGTATGTCTCCTCCTCCTCTGTGACGTCACCACCGTTCTCCACACCACCCTCTTCCTCCTCACCGTGTGAAGAGGACTCTTTGGTTTGCAGTCCCACCGCTGCTCTCCAGTCACTGTTGCAGCAATGCTTGCATCGGTGTCTACGGGTGTCATTGCTGCAACGCCTGAGCAACTTGTGCCTGCACCACTCTTGTCGACTGTTGCGCATGTTGTAGTAGCGGCCAAGTTGCCTGCCAAAGCATCACCTGTGCTGTTGACTAACGTTGCTGCGGCCTCCCGTGCAGCCTGCCGGATAGACTCCTGCGCTTGAATGAGCTTGCGTCTTTTAGCTGCTTGCAAGTTGACGTAACACCGCTTTGGATGGCCCTTTAACCCACACCTTCCACAAATGTGGTTGGCACAACGAAGCACCTTGCAATGCTTCCGTTTTCTAGGCAGATGACCACCACCCCGGTCCGGTCCAAGCGGGCCAAAACCCTTCTCCTGCGGCTTCAAAGCCTTCAGGTTGAATCCAGGCATCGATTGGCGTACGTGCACTTCCAAGCCACCTTACTGGAGGGCATGTCCATGTAGCCGTCAGGGTCCATCCCCTTCTTGATGAGGGCAGTGCAAGCGTGAAAGCACGAGATGTTGAACTCCAAGAACTTGTCGCACGAGCACTTGCGTATGCGGCAGTCCACATTCCTTGGCTGAACACTGGTGCCTGTCACCGTGCCTTGACGATTGCCTGTGTGGACCACGCCGTAGTCTCGCGTCCGCTGCATGTTGTTCATGAGCGACTTGTCAGGTGCCGTTACCCAGTTCCCCTCAGTGTCATGAGCCAACTTCCTGCGGGTTGCAAGTATTTCTGCACTTACGGGTACAAGCTCGCGAAGCAATGGAATGGAAACAACTTGCGTGCTTCCATAATCCTCGCATGTAGTGACTCAAAAGCATTGCTGGTCATGTGACCGCCACAGCCCCACAGTCCATACCACCTTGACCACGTTGCCAGTGGGATGCCACCCTCCCCATTGATGCCAAAAAGGTAGGTGTACGCACCAGCATTAACACTTGCAACTCCATAAGAGATTTTGTTCCACTCTTCGCGGGTGTACGTATGCGCTACCCTCTAGAACACCTCGGACGCCTGCTTCCCATTCGGCAGCCAAACGTTCTCTTTGATGTTGTAGGTGCAGTACTTGTGCCTGGCTCACAACAGCTTCTTTTGAATGGCTGCGATGAGGCCGGCGTTACGGTCATAGATGATGACTGTCCCACCCTCTTGCATAGTCCAGTGGGCATTTGCAACCTGCTCCATGAACCATGCCCAGTAATCCTCGTCCTTCCTATTGAAAATGGCGTACTCCATGGGGACTGAGCTGTTGTTTGTGTCAAAGTACTGCGAGATGAGTAACACCTGCTTGTGGCCATTCTTAGAATGTATGCCGTCCAGTGTGATGATGCGGAGGACATGAGCCCACCCCAACTGGCAAGCTCCAGGTGCCACAAAGGCACGGTGGAATTTCTGCTTCGTGTCATCTTGGAAGGCCACTACGATGGTGTTTGGGTCCACCTTTATCAACTACACGTTATACACAGTGTAACAAGTGATTGAGGACAATGGCGCACAGCATAGACATGTATTACACTCGATGCATGTGTTAACACCTACCTACCTCATTGCAATAGACGAGGAACAATCCCCATGAATGAACCTTGTCGCCCATTATCTCCTCATGTGCTTTGTCAAGCACTTTCAACATGGTTTGATTGGGCACCTTCTCATGTGTGACAGCCTCCACCACAATGCGTAGGGCCTTCGCGTCTGTTGTCAGATCCCGCTGCACGGCATCGCGGATGTGTCAGAGGCCCTAGCTTCGGGCGGGGTTACCCCTTGGTCTGCCCGGGCATGCAGGGATGTCCCTCTGTGTAGGAGGACATGTCGATGTTGTTCTTGGCATTCAGACACGCACGGATAATCCAAGTGCAACAGTGTGTGCGGTGGTTGCGACAACGCACAATGATGCGTCCGGGTTCACTGCGCTCCCACTTAATGAGAAAGCGCTCCTCCACGGCGTAGTCTTCAATTGCACACCGGCACTCCTCCATGTTTGAGAACTCAATGCCCTTGAAGAACTGTGGCCTGCCACCCTTCTTCTTCTTCTTCGAGGATGTGTTGGTGTCGACATCCTCCTCCGAAGGAGGCTCTGCAAAGTGGGTGTGAGAAATATTTGGTCAGCACGAGGGAAAGACACTGTGTAGAAGAGTGTTTGTGATAAAAAAGGAAAAGCAACGCTGAGTGACACATAATTATCAACTGCAGGGCGTCTAAACCAGTGCAAGGTTCATCCATGGCGTCAGCATAGGAATTTCCAGTTACCGTCAAGTTCCGTGTAGCAAGACGGTCTCACGCGATGGAATTTTCCAAGACAACACGTCACAGGACCGGGTTGTGGGGAGCATGGGATCATGAACTGCACTGCCTGCTTCTCAACAAACCATTCCTCCTCAATGCGTTTGCGCCAATCGCCGAGATCATCAGCCCATGAGGGGGCGTCAAAATGGTGAATGTGGTTGTCGTTGGCCTGAAAAGAAGCTATGCCATACTTGGGAGGGTTGTTCAATCGGGGGTTGCGTCGGGGTTGACTCGTCGATGGGGGCAGGGGCCCGGCAATGCTTAGCGGTCCAACCCCCGCCATCGTAGCATGTTGGGGGTATTATGACAATGAAATTCCAAATTTAAATATGTAACATACCTCCATCCCATCCACTAACCCGGAGGTGGCACGGTCAAGAATGCCATGCACAGTGAGATGGGAGTAGGATCGTCGACTGGCATCCCGAAACCGGTAACAGAATCACTCTGCATGAAACAAATGACAACCCGAGACTGCCTACAATGCCTGCGACGCGGTGGCTGACCCTCAACCGTGACGTACTCTTGGTCCTATGATAATGTCCATATTCTGGTAAGCGGGTGTGCACTTCCACTCCAGCAAAGAATTTTCGTAGGCAACGATGCCAACATGCACAAAGCGTGAAGAGATACCAGGTATTGCAAGCTGTCACATGTGGAAAGACCTGTTGTTGACATTTTGGTGAATGTAACATGTGAACACACCATGCATGTGTGTATGAAAATTTTGTTTCGCATTTTGTAAGGGGTGGTCGTTGCGAAGGTGACTAGTATGTTCAAAAAAAGGCAATTGTTCCAAACATACTACAACCTTGCATGCTCAACTCTCTTCTTGCAAACAATTCAGACAACAATACAGGAAGTGGTTTTATAAAAGTAAACGATTGACTGGTAGGAAGTCTTCACCAAAAGTACGCAAGTCAGAGTTGGCGGCAAAAAAATACAATTTACTTCGTGTCTCGAGAATATTGGGGGATACTTGAAAGGATTCGGTCACGAGATACCCGAATAGTAGAAATACAAAACTGATTCGCCCGTCGTTGGGCGAGAAATAACCTAACTACCCATCAGCCGCCGCTACCGCCACGCCAGTAACAAAGAAAACAGACAGAAATGCATGGCGAGACCACATGCCATGCGCTGATGACGCATGGTATGCGGCGCCCTCCGCTAGTATCACAAACCCTTTCGTTGAAGGTTTTGTGATACTAGCGGGGGGAGGTTCGTTTAGAGTTTGAAGAGAGTTTGAGACTTCCCAGCAGGAGCCCGCGCAAAGATAAAACCCTAAAACCTTGAATGTGATTTGGGGTATGGTTTGAATGTGGTTTGTGTGTTAAAATGATATGTCTGCGTTTAAAAAAAGTTATCCAAAACGAAAGAAGGGCGTTTTCGCTCGATCGCGAGGGAGCAATGACCACTTTGTTTTCTTTTTTTCCTTTTGTCACGCAAACCCCCCAGTTCGATGTAGGGTTTCATGTTTGGCGCGGGTCCTAGATCAAACTGGGGGGTGTGCGTGACAAAAAAAGAAGAAAACAAAGCGGTCATTGCTCCCTCGCGGTTATCGCGTGGGAGCGATCTCCGCATGCAGGATTTTTTCATGCTCACCCGTCGACGCATGCTGTGAGCGAGCATGATTTTCGACTGGGCTTTTGAGTTTGTTTTTTGCCGCTACCGGGCAGATCAGAGTCACACCTTGCGTTTTATGGGTATCTAAGCTATTTGGCCCTACTTGAAAATGATTTCTTAAATTAGGGGCACTTTGGAAGTGAATTTTTTAATTGGGGGCTGAGTACAAATGGAATCTGAGAAACTGGGGGCTACTTAAAATGATTCAGGAATGGGGGCACTTTGGCGATGGTTTGCCAAAACTAGGGGCGACTTACAAAACCCCCCTTTTGAACAAAGACCCCATGTGGTTACATACGCAACAATGTCATTGGATGCATCTGCACCCACGGCTGCCAATCATCCTTCGCATATAGAGGTCTCCCCGTTGGAGCCCACATACCCATCATCCAACACATGGAGTGCGGAGTGGGTGGTGCACATTCATCCATGGTGTCCCGCATAGCCTTCAATTGGTGCCATGCAGCTTCAGCCTTGTCGCATGTTAGTTTGGACGGAGAGGTTATGTCAACACCCCATGGACCACAACAAGTGTGTGGGATGTCTCCCCAGCCTTCCATAAGAGGTAGAGGACAATCTATGTCCATCGGGTCCATGTCGCTTCTGGATGGGGCTTGCCCTATTGCGTTGGACAATGTGAAGTACCTCCAAAATCGTGAACTGAAAGGGGAAATGGCGCAAACCAGGTGTCTTGTAATGTCCAATTGCCGACGTTTCACAGAGGAAGCAAAGCACCACCACAAAACACGATGAGTGTGGCGGTGGTTGCTAAACCGTGTGATAGAGTGGTCAATTGTCCAACTATGAACCAATCGCGTTGCTCAACCGCGTTGACGGCAATGATGCACCTCCAACATACAGGTGCAAATTCTTCGATGGGTACAACAAAATGACGTGTACACATCATGGATGTTGCGCACCAAGGTCGTGTTCGTGTAATGCCAACATTCACTATGGGTATGCCGTTGTAAGATTTCCATATTGCCGTATGCCGTTCCAATAACGTCAGACTCGGATATGCCGTCTTTACTAAGGTGGACGCTGGATACGCGATTACAACCTGAAAGTGGTCTGCATATCCAGTGCTAGTTCCAGCACATGCGGGCACGACATCTTACAAATTGGACATGGTGGGTACCAGGTCGCTCAGTCCGACGAGAAAGCAATGCCTTTCTTTTTTTGTAAACCTCAAGAATAGGCCATGAAATCCACCCCCTCCTTTACTCCATCAAGGGTAATATAGGCAGCTCGGAAGGAGTAATACCACTGGTTGAGTGACAAAGACCATCAAGAACGTGTGGGTTGATATTAGGTTTAAGAACCATCATCCATGCCACAGGAGAATGGGCAACGCTCTCTAACTGACCCTGGGCTATCCTGTTAATTCATGTAAAACCTACTCGGGTGGCCGATTGATCACAATCAATCGATGGACGGGAAACACCCTCCCATTGGACAGAGTGGAATGAGTGGGTTGACGGGAAAGCACTTCCGTACATCAGGCACAGCATGCGAGGCCGTGGCACGATGCAGTCTGGGGTAAAGCACTTGGTTCCAAAACTGACTCATAAGCTTTTAGTCAAGGGAAATCGAGCGGTCCCCCGTTGTGATGGCTTTGCTACACCATAGTTGCTTCAAGCAAGGATTCAGAATGAGTGAGGTTGACATAGTTTTTTTGATATATTTTGCACGTTAATGTGAGTACTGAAAGTTGTTGAACCACGATGTCTGATGGTTCTTTGTTTGGGATTCGGTAAATTTGTATGAGATACCAATTTAGCTATGTATTGAAGGCTTTGATTATGTTATAGCACAGGAGAGAGGTGGGGTTTCTTAGTGGGAGTCTTTGTCTCATAGACATTTGACATCTGTAAATCCATGTTTCACGGAAGGTTATTGCTTCTAAGAGTTGCTGCCGTTTGTAGTTTTGATGATGGTGCTGGAAAAGGAAGACTGTGGTATTGTTTTCTTGGCAAATTGTATGGAAGCTTTGCTTTATTTTGTTTGATTCGTGTTGAAGTTTTGGAAATTCTTCAAAGGCATGTGATATGTCCTCACTATGTAGGCCACAATGTGGTCATATGCTTTCAAAGGGGTGGGGAAAGAACTGTAGTCTGTGTCGTACATGAATGCTGTGCATGAGGATTTTAAGAAGGGTGTCTTTGGGTTTTTCCAGGATAAACTTTTTAAAATAGGATGTCTTGTAGGGCCTTGTCATTGGATCCCGGGAAGCCTTCTTGTGCCCACTTGCCCTGATTGGTAACAGGTTTGGTGTTTTTTTCATTGATGAGATGATAGATTTCCAATAGTTTTGGAGTATTAGAGTGATTGATATGACACGCTGGGATTAAAACATTGTGGCAGTGACCGAGGAATTTGTTGTTTGGTGTGTGCACCAGTGTCTATATGCTTAAATCGTGGATTGGAGTAACAGCAAAGTCAGTAGGTTCAATGTCTAGATTAGGTGTGACTGCAAAAGTGGATGCGATGCACCTATTGTGGGTTGGTTTAAGCTTGTAGATGAAAGCCAGATGTTTATTTGTATATGAGGTGATGCACCAAAATTCATGTCGAGAAGAGATGTCTTTCTTTCTCTGGATTATCATGTCAATCCACTCCCGTGGGACTGTATGTTTGACTTTGTCAATGACGTTTATTTCTTGTGAGGATTTCCCTCTAGGGAAAAGTGAGATTTTTTGTTGAAAATATGTTTAATTTTGTATTCCCTTCCAAGCTGAAAGTGTTCCCTCTTTTCTAGGGTTAAAAGCTTACCATTAGGTTTCAAAATGAAACGGATGAAGGCAACGTATTCTTGGAGCAGTCCCTGCCTTAGCAGGTTTGGTGGCAGGATTTTTAGTTTTGAGGTGAGGAAATGGGTTAGTATGCCGGTCCATCAAGGGTTGCGATGGCCTTCGAACTTTAGGATATCCGGGTGTGAGAGGAAAAAGTGGCCCTTTTTGAAAATTTTGTGGGTAGTGTATGCAACATTCTTCCAGGCATCTTGTGTGGGAGAGAGGAAGTTGTAGGCTCTTGGCACTTGTTGGGCTTGGATAAGAGTTGTAGGCCATAAGACACCCAGGCCTCCTCTGCTGGGATGTGTTCTTGCTAGTTTTTTCGTTGATGAAACAAAGCTTACAATCCTGTTTAGATGCAGATAGCAGGTTGAAAGTTGTGATTTGGATATATTTGAGTGTCCCAGTCAAAGGTGGGCAGAGATCAGAGTGGTAGATGAATTTGGGGATGAGGTAGTTGTTAATGATCATGATGAGGATTGGAAGTGTGAAGTGAAAGTTGCGCCATGCCCCAGTGGATTCTTTCATCTGTTTGGTTATTTTAGACCACATAAACAATGCCATCGTCACTGTTACTGGAACTTTGAACGTCCATGCTGCCAACCAACAGCTGTAGCATCCGGTGGCCTCATACTGCTCCCGATGGATTTGGAGAATGCTGATGAACTGGAAGTGGAACTCGAACTCCTCTCAGATCTACCAACTAAAATCAGCGCAACCACCCTCTCGTCAGAGAAAATCCTTGAACAGTACATCCAAGGCTTCAATCAGACCATCACCCTCGTCTTCAATAGTCAGCATGTTGGGTATGGTGAACGCATTCTCAAGTTCGTTTTGGAGCAGCGCAACTAGGTCGAATCCACCAACCAACGGACCCGCAATGCCAGTCTGTAGGCTCGCAAGCGCGTGTCGGACCGCACTTCACCGGTGCGAGTAACATAGGGAAATACAAAGCTCTGGTGTTGAAACTTTCCTCGCTTTGCTTTTCGAACCCCGGTCAAGATAGGCCGAGGCGGGGACTTCCTCGACACCACGAGTTTCCCAAAGGTTGGGCAGGATCCTAAAGGCCATCTTAAGTAGAAGTTTACCAGATTCTTCTACAAGCTCATTATACTCTACAAGGACATGAAAGTTGGTTTCATTTAATTATTTCAACTTTTTTTCATTTATTCCTTTCTAAGATACATGGATTTTTTTCCCCTAGCATTGGTTCTTGGTATTGTTGGTATGTTATATTTTGTTTCATTGCTGGTGTTTGACACTTGGCACAGTCATTGGTTTACTCTTGAAGAAATTTGCGAACGGTCCTTGGTGTTTCCACACGCGTGCATCACTCGGAGGAGACAGCTCATGGCGGCATGCAATGTGTGACGAGTCTCATGTAGTTACTGCATAAGGCATATCCATTTGAATTGCAGCAGACACCATAGCGACGCGGTTGGACAAGGAATAGCACGCCCTAAAGCACACACACCACACTAGATGCCCACTGTGAATTATTCAAAGTTCAAACTACAAACAACGATACGCGAGAGTACGCACATATGGAGTTGAGACCACACCCACAATATCATTTGTCGTTGTGTCAAGTTCCCCGCCAGGAATTCATGTTTTTCCCAGATACCCAAACCTCCACCACACTTTGTCTTCACACCTTTTCACCTTTGCCTCCACCTTTCATATACTGGTATGGTAACATTAGTATGATAAACATTGCTTTGTATTTATTATTCAAACCAATGGTTACAAGGCAATGGGACTTGAATGGTACTAAGCAAGTTTTAGCCGTCATCCGGTTGTTGGTTATGGAAAAGAAGGAATGGAAAAAACATAAACTTGAGTGTGGTGACGAAACAATTGTTAGGATTTTAGGAACGTGTGAGAAGATTCTAGGGAACTGTGTTTGATGGTTCTCTCATTGTATGAGATGGAGTATAACCCTCTCTCATTTGAGTTCTTTAATTGTTTCAATGGAAATATTCAAAAGATTATAGAGGGGTCGTTGTATTTTCTTCCATGCACAGTAATAAAGGTAGTTGAAATTTTCCACAATACATTAAAGGCCATGTCAATCATTTTTGAGGTGGTTTCTCTTCTTAGGTAGTTTGAAATGTTGAACTAGTAAAGCTGTTGGTCAAACATAAATTGCTGTCGAAATCGCAGGACATCCACGGCATTTTTCCAGGTGAGGATTTCCGAGATCGTCTCATCGATTATTGGCCAAACACGTGGGCCAAAACATCAATGTTGGGAATTATCTCTACACTTGCATTCATGCCATGACATTGTGGCTATGTCAAACAATGGCCAGACGGAATTGGTAAAAGTCAGTGTCCGGCCTCCCAAGATTCCCATTCTTACCTTCTCGATCAATCAATCTTTTCTGCTCAACCACCTTCGGTCTTCCTTTATTCTCAATATGAAATAACGCCAGGCCTCTTGTCATTCTTTCACTTTCTCCATCGTTTCCACTCCTGTCCAAACACAACGCACCTCTCCCCCAGCAACCTTGTTTTTCTGTTCCATACGCTCACCGGGGTTCCCTGAAACTCGTTGACTGGCACCGCTAGTGGTTTTTTCTAGCGTGTCCTCGTGGTGAACGCTTCTGCAACTTGCCTCTTGGTGAACGTCTTCCATGGCGGGTGACTCTGTGGCACGTCTTCTGTCATTTTGGATGTGTTGGTGCCATCTCCTGACCCTCTTTTATGCTTACTCGTCGGCCCAGCCCCCCCCCCTCCCCTGTTGCACGCATTAGTGTGCAGTAGTTGCTCCCTCTCCTCCTTTGCTCCCATCCATCCTCTCTCCCTCCTCCCTGTTCTTCATCCTCCCTTACTCCCATTCTGTCCCCTTCCCCTTTTCCTTCATCTTGTCCTCCTCCTTTGTGCTCTCCTTTAGTCACTCTGTCCCCTCTTTCCTCTCTCCCTCACCCTCATCTCCCTCCCCTCTATCATGTATCCTTATTCTGCACCCTTCATCGCTCCCATTCCCCTCTTTCCCATTTTCCTCCCCTTTCCCTCCCTCCTTTCCCTTTCTCCCATCCCTCTATCCCTCTTTTCCTTACTCATGCATTCCTCCCCTTTCTCCCTCTCTCCCATCCCTCCCCTTCTCCCTTGATCTTATTCCCCCTGCCATCCTTCTTCCACTTAACCCTCCCTTCTGTGCCTCATCCCTTCTTTTGTTGCCATCCCTCCCTCCGTCTACCCTCTCCCCTTATTCAAATTATCCTCCTTTCTCCACCTGTTCCTCTACTCCATTCCTCCATCTGTCCCTTCTCCTTCACACGTTCTCCCCTTTCCTCCCTCCCTTCATCTCACCATCCTGTTCTCCCTCTCCCCCTCTCTCTCTCTACCCATTCCTCATCCTGTCCCTTACTAGCCCTCACTCCTTCTTCTCCTCCCTCCCTCCCTTCCTAACCTCCATCCATCCTTCCTCCCTCCCTCCCTCTCTTCCTCCCATCCAACTTCCATCATTCCTTCCTTCCCTCCCTCCCATCTCCCTTTCTTTCCGTTTTCCCCTCTTCTCCCCTCTTGATCTTGTTCTCCTCTCCCTATTCCTCTTTATGTCCAATCCCCTACCCCCACCATATCTCTCCCTCTCTCGGCCTCTCCTCCCTCCGCCCGTCCTCTGTGACCCCTCTTTGACTTCCCCTCTTTCCTTTGTCTGTCCCTCAGCTCTCTTTCTCCCCCCATCCCTCCTCCATTACTCCTCTCCTTTCTCCCTCCTCCCTCTCTACATTCCTTTCCTTGTCCTCTTCTCCCTCCCTCCCTCCCTCTCTAAGCCCATCATGTCCTTCATCCTATCCATCCCTCACCCTCGCTCCACCCCCCCTACATTTCCTTCCTCCCTTCCCTTCCCTCCCTCCACCTGTCCGTCCTCCTTTCCTCCCTCTCTTCATTTATGGCTCACTCCATCCTTCCCTCCTCCCTATCCCCCTCCTCATGTCTATCCTTTATCCTTGCTCCCTCCCTCCTTCATCCCCTCCCTCCCTCCACCCATCCATCCTCCTCCCATCATCCCTCCCCCCTTCTGTCCTCTTCCTCACTTCCTTCCTCTCTCCCTTCCTTCGTGTATTCCTCACCCCTCTCTCCCTCCCTTATCTCTCAAGCCCTTCCTCCCTCCATCCTATTTTTCCCTCTCGTTTCTCACTCCTCCCTCTCCTCTCCTCCTCCTCTCTTTCCTCTCTCCCTCCCTTATCTCTCAAGCCCTTCCTCCCTCCATCCTATTTTTCCCTCTCGTTTCTCACTCCTCCCTCTCCTCTCCTCCTCCTCTCTTTCCTCTCTCCCTCCCTCTCCCTATCCCTCCTCCCTTCCATTCCTCCTCTTAACCACCCCTCACCCTCTACTCCTTCCTCCTTCACCCCCTACCTCCCTCTATTCCCTTCTCTACATCTTCCAAAACTCTCTACCTCCCTCCCCTCCCTCCCTCCACGTGCCCCTCTTTACTCACTATCTTCCTCCCTTCCTCCTTCCCTCTCTCCCTCTCTTCCTCCCTTTCTCCTCTCCCTCTATCGGTCAAAACCTCTCTCATCCTCTCCCTCTCCCTCCCTGTCTTCCTCCTTTCCGCTGCCCCCCTCCCTCCATCCCTCCCTCCCTCCCTC
>SZWC01004905.1:58498-90393 GCA_023375785.1 Penium margaritaceum
CCTTCCTCCTTGCACTCGCGGCCTTCTTCAATTTGTATGTGTTGCCGCTCGCTCTCCTCTTTGCTTCTATTGTCCATATCCTGGGAAACATTGGCAACACTATCCTTGTCTTCCTCCCCTCTAGGTTGTCCCATGGCCTTCGTCTCCACTCCCGTGTATCCTTGTCCCCATGCTCTCTTCTCCCACACATTCCCTTGTTTGCCACTCAGGTTGCCAGCCTCGTCGTCATTCATGCGTCATCTTGACCTCAGCCCCTATTTTTTTTTGTTCATGTCACTAATTCAAGACGCATCACATCGTCATCCCCTCATCTTCCTCTCTCTCCATCCCTCCTAGTTCACCTTCTGTATTCTCTTCTCACCTTTCACCTCCACTCTCACTCTGTCCTCTTCACCCACCCTCTGCGTCATGTATCCTATACCTTTTCCCTCATCCCCTTCCTTTTCCACCCCTTCATCCACCAAGTCCCCATCCCTTCTCCATCCTCTTGGCCACCCCACCTCCCTCCCAACCTCACGTCTCATCACTCTACCTCTCTCCCTAGCTTCTCCTTATCCATACTATATTGCCTTTGCCACCTCCACACCTTTATGACAATCCTCAATCACTTCATCAGATTCCACCTCTCATCCTTTCTCTCCTCTCTCCTCCTCCTCTCTCCTCCTGGTGTCATTCTGTGCCTCTAAGGGGATGCACATCACCTTCACCGCCTCTCCACCACTCTTCTACTACATGCCATCCCTTCATCATCTTCTCCAATTGCCCTCCTTACCCCTCTGTCCTTGCCTGCCTTGTGTGTTCCTTTTTCTGCTCTCATAGGTATGCGTCATCGGCTGATCACCCTCATTCGGACCTTTCCTCCTGTCAGTTTTGTCTACAGAATTACGGATTCCCACATTTCCATTATGTCTCCAGAGTCATTTCAAGCTGTCATTGCCGACACCTCTGTTTGGGTACATTCTACTGACGACCCCCTCGTGCCCTGACTGTGCTCTATCTCCCACAACCCCATGTCACTTCCTGGACCTCATTCCCTGACTTTATCCTTACTATGGTTTCATCACCTTTGTTGTTGTGTTTATTTCTTTACGTAAAATTCCCTGCAACTAGCCCCCTTCCGCATGGGAATTACCTCTCACGTGTCGTCCTGAGGTCAGGCATGACGTGTTTTTGCTATCATGTTGACAGTAGTTCTCTTCTACTGGCTAGACGCATCTCTGTGTAGAAGCCAAGTCTAGTCCGGCACATACTCATATCGACTTGGAAGGTCACACACATAATGCGGGACAAGCCTCTGTGTGGACGTCCGTGGAAGCTGACTTTCTTCTACTTGTAGCTCCACCTTGTGGTGGTTTGTGTTATCATGTTGAAACATGTAAAAACATTTTAGACTCTGTGAGACCCGTTAGTGTACAGGAGCAAATACTGTACTACGTGATGTAGTGTGGTTTCTGTTCTTAACAAAGTGCCAGTTTGAACAACAAGGTATGGAGCTACTTGCATGGGCAGACGAGATAGGGAGGTCCAAGCTTGTGCGGGAGCTGAGGCATGGTGGTGAAACTCACCTTGGAGTGGACGTTGGATGTAGTAGTTCCACGACACCAGGGTGGACGTGGTGAAGACCAAGAAAGCCACACTTGCTTGTGCTGTCATGATAAAATGGTAGAAATGTTGGTCACAGTAGTTACTGTGACGGCCGTAGGACATCCACGACATTTTCCTTATTGAGGATTTTGGAGATTGATGCATCAGTCACTGGTCAAACACATGGCCCAGAACATCAACATTTAGATGAATCTCTAGGATTGCATTCATGCCATGTCAAACAACAGCCAGACAAAATTGATAGGAGCCAGTTTCCGGATTCTGGAAATTCATACTTTTTCCTTCTTGACAAATCCAGACTTCCTGTTCAAACATCGCTTGTCTTCCTTTCTTCTCGGTGTAAAGCCGTTATGGTTCAGAGGGGGTGCACGGTGATCATCGTGTAAATAAGGGTCTCAGATTGTTTAGGAATATATACCTTGTTACTTATTAAGAGTGATTGTTGTGACATGTGTAAACAAGCATAGGTGAAATGTTATAGAGAAGGAAAGATTATGTGTATACTTTTTTTATTGTTTGGGGCATAGGGAGGGAAGGGGGTGCCAAAAACTGGGATTTTGCAAGGTACATGATGTCCCAAATGGAATGAATATTGGCACCCGCTCTCCACTGTTTTGAATCGCTCTCACCCGCTCTGAAGTCTCACATCCTGTTGTGAAAATGGAGAGAATCATTGAGGGAGCAGCCCTTGGCCATGCACACAACGTCCCTGACATAAGCTCCTCTATCCGCCTTGTAACAAAATCAACCAGCTGGTTACAAAAACCAGGCAATTCTTCATGAAGTCTGAGTTGTACAAGTATGAGAAGTTGTTGTCGCAATCCTTAAAAAAAACAGACGTCTCAGCCACCCCGCGACCATGCACGTGCTCAAAGATAGGACATGGACGCCACCATACAGCCCTCGAGCGACTCCTATTTGAAATGAATGACCTTCTCCTTGCCATGATCTCTTGCATGGTCATGACAATTCTCACACACTTCAACGTCATCTAGTAAGAAAATATAATTCTGCACACACAGCCTTCATGGAAAATGCCTCTTGACAGACTCGTGCTGGCGCACATAGGTCAAGACAAATCACAACACACCCCAGAAACCATCATCCTTAAGATCCCAGCTTTGATTGGACTTCTCTGCCTCTTTTTCTCCAGCAGCCTATGCATTTTGCCCCATTCCCTTGACATGTTTCTTGGATTTTAACCTTTTTACTGGTTCCATTACTTATATGACAAGGTTTACAGTTCTAACTCAGACAAGAGACTGGTTGGTGGCACTCAAAAATTTCTAAACCGGTGTGATGGAAAACAAATGCAAGGGCCTGAACAAGAGCCTGAAAAAAAAAAGGGAAAAAAAAGGGCAAGTGAAGAAAGGCCTCACACCAAGGTCAATGTGCAGGTCCTCTACAATTCTACCACCTGTCTCACTGTTGCGTTTTTCAGTTCGCCACCTCACCACTCTCATTATTCACAGTTGCCTTTTTACGTCCTTCAACAAGTGCCAATGGTAAGTAGCTAGACATCAGAACTTTCTCCTTCAATCCATGCTCCAAACTCACTCAAAATACCTTTTTGTGAAAAACCAATTCTTTTCAATTCAAGTATTAGCTATGTTTCCTTTACTTTTTCAAATGGGCCTCTATCTGGCCAAATGAAGTTCATTCACTACCTCTCAAGAGCATTTTTGCCACCAAACTTGCAACGTGTTACACCCTCCACACCCCACGGGACTCCTGAACATGGAATGATTGGAGAAACTCCTCCTAGACGCCAATGGTACATCCCCTCCCCTTTAAGTGCTTATGGCCTTTTACACTAAGCTCCATTCCAAGACAATTCAGGACAAAGACACTCCCTCACACAGACGCAAGGTTTAGATAGGAAGCATAGCAAGCTGGTCCTAACTTATGAGGAATACAGTTCCCAATTTCTCTCCCTTTCTCCCATAAATAATTAAAACATCTTACTTCATGTTAATCATGTTGCTCCCCTCTGTTCTCTTGTAATTTAATCAAATCCCATGGTTCGGTACATCCTCTATGTTTGGCCTTGTAGCTAACATTCAAGCTACAACATCGATGAGGCTACATAAAAAAAGTGATGTTGTGGCCTCTCATCGTTCTAGTGGTGCAACAAACACCTTGACTGCTGCTGTGTACTCTACAAGAAAACAACCACTGTTTCCTTACTTGATTGGCCACTACACCATCTTCACCCATACGCAACGACCTTTTGTAATCCAATGGATATAACTTCAAAACAACCCATTATCCGTCTTTTGCTTTCCAACCAATGTGCCAGGGGAAATTTTTAAGTTTCCATATTTCTTTCCGCATACCTAGCCTTCTTTCATTAGGGTTCAAGTCACATATACCCAGTTTTTGGAACTATATAGCTCATATACCATTATTGTGCACAAAGCAACGCATGTGACAATGCCATACAAAACATAACGCATATGACAATGCATATAAAAACCCCACACATAAAATAATGCATATGCCAACGTTACACAGAAAATACCTTATGAACCCAGAAACACTAAAAAAATGTCATGTTCCTGCCACATACCATGTAGCACTGATGCATGAGATTATTTTGGTCATTCACTATGTCTCAAATGGATGCACCATTGCACTTTTTTCGATGTCAGGTCCAAAACACATGATGTGATCCAGCATGAAGAAAGAGGTGGGCGGCTGGTTGATCTTGTCATGGAGGCTGGGTGGATGGTTGCTTTTATAATGCATGGTGGACGGATGGTTGCTTTTCTTCCGAACCACGGGCAGATTTTTGCTTTTCTTCCAAACAATGGGAAAATGATATTCATATTTTGCGTTTTATGGGTACGCAAGCTATTTCACTCTTTTCATTCATTGTTACTTTCCATAACAAATCCTTCAAAATGATATCATGGAAAGTACACCTCCCATGGCGGCGCAGGCCCAGTCAATCCCTTTTAGCCGAGTATGAAGTTGAAAAACGGCGGCAGCTCTGGCCCTCCTTGGCAACCTGCATGGCCACATAATCAAAACTACCTTCAAAGAGATATTCTCCATGGACCATTGCATTAAAAGCATGAGCCAAACCATCATCTTGACCTTTCCCTAAATATACAGTGGTCAATGATAACAAAGTTTCAACTTCCTCACAGAGAAATGTAAGGAGATTTTTCCATCGACAATGCCAAAATGCACTACACCATAAAGCTTGAAGATTTTGATGAATTTAACCCTGTCCTCGCATTCACAAGTTTTCCTCATGTATTATCATAAGCAAGTTGTCCAACCACCCTCCATTCTCATATCCTCCTATTCATGAACACCTTGACATCTTCTCACTTAAAGAGTTTGGGGGCAACTTTGAAGTGGTTATCACCAAAGTCACATGTGCAGCCTTCGAGGCACACCAAGTCTGCAACCCACACCCCCTGATCATCGTCATGGAAGGCATGTCCTTTGATTTTAACACGAGTGATGGCATCCAGACGTTTACGAGGGAAAAACATAACAGTAAGAAAATATCTTTCCCTGTTAAGCTCCGCTCGTCTTGTTGTTTTGTCAACCCTTTGACTGGCATTATCACCAACACAATCCTAGACATCACGATTGTCCATTCCAAGGATCCAACCTTCATGGATGTTGTGCCACACTCCAAGATCCTCAAGTATCTCAAGAACAAGATCACGCTCAACTTCATTCGCATCAATTCTATTGCGATTATAACAGCCATTGCAAATGTTACCACATTTTTTTTGTCACTCGGATACACCCTTTGACTAGCATGTGGACCATTACTAAAGTTGAGTGGCTGTGTGGTATGCTTTCTTCACACAAGCTACATCTAGACTCTCTGTTTTACACATCAGACTCTTGTCTGTAACAGAACACCACACATGTCTGACACACTACTCTTCCTTTGGCACGAAGACTTGGGATTCATCTTATCCAGTGTTGTACGGTTCATGGAATGTCCATCTTTGATACATAGCATGCATAAACAACCACAACCGATCCTTAGATGCAATGCATCTTTGTGCCATCAGCAAAAAAGATACAACTAATAGACTTGCTCATCAAGGCCCTTCCTTCACCTTCCCTCCTCTTTCAACTGCAAGTGCATGGATGTATGCATCTCATGCGGCTCTATTAATCTCTTGTTATACATATGCTTCTCATACGGTGCGGTGGTCATGAATGCCCAGGGTTGACTTATGCAAAGGACAGAGGCAATGAAAAATGATGGCATCCGATCCTCGCACGAGCTCGACTCATCACAGGTGGTCACCTCCATCACGAACAGATGGCCCATTCCCTTTCTTTTCATGGTCTGACGGCATCAACTATTTCTCAATCTTGCATGTAGAACCTACCTTGACCTCTCACCCAAATAATGATGTAGCTTGGGTCCTGCCATGTTGAATGAAATTCATCTCTCTTAATTAAAAGGGTAAATCATATAGACTTCTAAGCTTCTGTCGAGAAAAACAAAAGTGTATGAATTACACCAAAAAACCACCCTCCTTCACTTGATTCTGAAAACTAATAAAACTTGTCACCTCTTTCACACCATCGCAAGAAGCATGGGAACACGTGCCAGCCCCACAAAGTTTGTCATCCTTCCTACCATGTCTCACACCCTTATCTCTCAACAACCCCCACACCTAGCTTCACATGGCCTTGCTCACCTTTTCTGGATTTGATTTTGTTCCATCAGCACATTGGTCTCCTGACATGAAAACAATAAAGACGAACACCCCCCTTTGGAATAGCTTGAGAAGTTGGATGCAAAATGAACACAAGTACTACTAAGATACTACCTATATCTCAAATCATTTATTTCTCATACTCTCTCTCTCTCTCACCACCTCGTGATGAAGTACAATCCCTCCTACACCCCCTACCCTTGTTCCTTACTACTGGTCAATCACCAATGAATATAAGTGTTTTACGCCCATACGTGGCAGACATTATGATAGCCTAGCACCCAAACCATGGGTTGGATGTCAAATTCTCCCCCATCCATTTCCAAGCACAAGGCACCAAAAGGGTCTACAGCTTTCTCTCCTTAAGTTGACACCAACGGTAACAGATTTTATGAGACTCTCCTCTCCCATTCCTCCATCCCCGAGATTCACTATCCGTATCTTACGCACCAAGGCACCAAAAGGGTCTACACTTCTTACGCATGATTGCGCAAAAGGCTTCCCACGGCATTTGCTGCCACTCGAGGTGAGGCCTCTGCGCACTCCACTCCTTGACCACGTACTCGAAGAGCTTATCTTCAAGCCGAGTCGTGGCAATGTCACCCCACTGACTGAGTGGAGCCTTGTGGATGTGTAGGACGTGCTCCATGCGGTTCAGCCAGTCATCCAGCTTCACGCCCTTCCAGAAGATCTCCGCACTCTGGAGGAAGGACGTGTTGATGACCGGCCCCGAGGTCGTCAAGGTAGGCAAGTCATCGCTGCCACCGGTAGTGGCATTTTTAGCTGCAACGTGTTGCATTTGCTGCTACATCTGCACATGGATCACGCTTTGCAATGCCTTGTCGAGGTCGTTGCATCGGCGGCTTGCCTCATGGGCGGTCAAGCGCTACACCTGGCGATCACGGTCAAGGTCTGTGATGCTCTGCCGGACGTGGGCCAGCAGGTTGGCGAACGCGAACTTAAGCTCTGATGTCGTCAGAGCATCGGCGATGGCCTCCAGGGCCTTGCACTGTCCGTGCACCTTTACCCTCTGTAGGAGGGTATGGTTCACGGACACGTCTCCAAGGAGTCCCACCTTTTGGAAGAGACTGTTGTCAGCGACAACGCTCAAGTGGGCACTGCCTTGCCCCATTTCGACCACGTCGTAGGAAGGGGGTCCACCCCCATGCCTCTGAGTGGTATCGTACCTCCAATGTCGATGGTGATCTTGAGTCGGCCCGTTGCTTGAGCAGCAAAGTCCGCAATCCTGTGGCGGTCAGCGCAAATTGCCTTCACGGCGTCGTCGTTCGGCTCGTTCTCGTGGGAACTCCCCGTGTGGCTGCTTTCAGCGCCCTTGTTGCTCTCGGCAATCTCGCTGCCATCAGAAGCTTCAGGCGATGCGGCAAGCGCCTTGCACTTCTCGAGCAATTGGCTTGAGTTCGCTACACGACAATGGCGGTGATTGTAATCCTCGTTGCCTTCGCCATTGTCGACGTCGTGCTCTTTGTCGGGGTTCCTCTCTGAGAGATCCTCCTCCATCGCGTCATCTGTCATGTGGGGGTCACCCACGTGCGCGTTTACGTTCTTGTCGAGCACTTTTGTGGCCTCTGCACGCTTCTTGGTGTCACTGAGGTTTGTGTTGGTTGCTTTTGGCGGTACGGTTGCCTTTATTTTGGCAACCGTGCTCGCAGCAGCGACTCCCAAGACTTGGAGTCCGCCGAGGGCGCGTGGTGAGACGGTCACCACCTTTCCCTTGTTGGTCTTCAACGGTCCGGTACTTGTCATCTCATCGTCCATGTAACTAGCATGTGAAAGGCGTTGTGGGGATCACCCGACAACCCTGGGGAAGGATCGCCTCCCACAAACTCCTTGCTTGCACGATCGGTGAGGTAATTATACATTCAATTTCTGTTTTCATAGGCCGCCACGTCGGCACAAGGTCGTGGTTTTTGGAACTAGATTTCCTAAGCCATGACTCACGGCGATTGGCAAGGACTAGTACCTAGGAAAACAGAAAATGGAAATACAAGGGAATGACAAAGCAAGGACAAAGAATGGCAAGGGAGTTCTAGTAAATCCTAGCAAATCCTTCACTCCCTCTTCTAACTTCTTGTCCTCCCTTTGTCTTCTTGTCTTCCTTGGCCTCCTCTAGAGTCCTTGCGCACCTTGAACCCCTTGGCGGTGTCTTCCTTGAGCCGGCAGCATTGGAAAAGCTGCCAACATCCTGAAGGTGTTGTCCTTCCTCCTTTTTCTGGGTATTCTCAGGTTGTGAGAGCTCCTGGCCTTGGGAAAAAATGTTGTCCCAACATTCTTTGGATGGAGGAAGGAGGGAACCTTGAAGAGAGGGGAAAACTTGGTGGTTTGGGGGTGGGCACTCCCCATCCTGTCCCACAAAAATCCCTCAGATCCCTTGGAAGTGAGGAGAGACTGGAGGGAAGAGGCTCCACCAAGTAGAGCTCCTTTTCAGCTCTCCAACGCATGTAACGGTACTTCGATCTGTTAGGTGTAGACGCAGTAGTCCCTTCTGGTGTTTTTCTTATTTCTTGTAGCTACCGGCAACGTTTTCATACATGGCGTAGCCGCCGTTTCCATCGGACCCTTGGTCGCGGGGGTCGTCTGGCTCTGAGAACCACTGTAACTGGTTGAGTCTCCAGCTCCTGCTCTGAAGTCGTTATCGGAGTTTGCAGAATGGCGTTCTTAGACTACGTCAGGGGTTTCCCCCCTTTGCAGGATTGAGGGACAATCGTCATCAACGACCCAGAGTAGGGAGATTCGAATTTTTTGAGTCTCCGGAGGCCCATTTCTGTTTCAACCTTATCCCTGGTTTTGGGACACAAACCGGGGGTTCTCACCTTGAACTCGTGCATTCGCACGAGTTTTCCAATTTCGAAAATCATAGTTTGTCCTAAACAAACTTGAGTTTTGTTTTTTACACGTCGGCACGAAATCATCGCGTGCGTGGCACGATCGGCAATTTCGCGCCGACTTCTCTTGTGCGCTTATCTCATCCTCGCTCTCACCCTTGCTCCCCCTGTCCCTCGTCCTCGCCTGCTCTTTGTAAGGAGGGCGGGGGGGGGGGGGGCGAGGGCACGAGGCCATGAGGCCTCACACTGGAGGCCCTTGTGGCCCCTCAGCCGCCGATCAGGCCGAGGTCGCGATCGGCGGCTGGCGGCTGGCCAGCATGTGGCCGGCCGGTAGCTTGGCAGTCCGCCGGCCGTCCAACTGGCCGGCAGCGAGCTGGCCGGCGGCCAGCGAAGTGCTGGCCGCCAGCCAGCCCTCGCTGACGCGAGGGGTGGTGTACAACCACCCCTCGCTTTGTTGAGGAGGGATGGCCGAACCGGCCCTCTCGTTGCATTCTACCTCGCAGGATTGTTACACTCGATGCTGTGGACGCACTTCTGGCCTTTGGCATCGTGTGACATGGTGAATTGTAACACGAGTATGCAGGAGCCATGCATAGCCGTTGGTTTTGGCTTTCGCACTGGTAACGTGGAATCCTAGAGGCTCACTTCGAATCCTTTTGAGTCCAAAGCTGTTATTGGCTGCATAGTCCTCCACATACTTTTGTGTAGCATCCATGTTGTCGAACACCATCCTCTCCTTTGGTTCATTCTGCATCTCCTTGTTGAATTGTTTGCCCCTTGTGTTGTAGGTTGGATCCGGAATGCTCCGTCCCTCGTGGAGGTATGACCCCTAGATCTATTGTAGTGTGACTCAACTATGCTCTGTCTCTTGTGAGATATGACCTGTGCGTACACCATGTGGGTGAGTGGTTTCCTTGACCATTTTGTTGATTTGGCCAAGTGAGAGGTAATGAGTTCGATCCTGGCCCCATGCACATCGTGCTTGATGTGGAAGCTTCCAAGAAAGAAAGTCCGTAGCTTCTTGGACGCTACATGACTGGTCTGTCACCTTGACAGTAGGATGCTTATGTGTCAAGCCTACAGTGCAAGTCTATTGGTGATGTGGCTGGTTCAGGCCACTTCCCAAGAGTGTGCTTTTGAGTTCTAGGATTGGACAAACAGCTATAAAAGGAATTGTCTTGCATGCTGATCAGTTAACCCTTTCTTGATGCTCTCTTGCGTATTGACGAATTGAGCTCTTCTTGAGATGTAATGCTAAGGCGATAGTACTCTTGAAGGTGAAGGGTATGCCTGGTTAAGTTTGGGGTGCATGACACATTTCCACAAAGGAAGAAAGCCTAAAAACCTTTATGAGCTTTTCGGTTTTGCGGCTTCTCTACCACAGGTGGTTAGCTTAGTAGCTAATAAAGGGTTATGGGCCCACTCCTCTAGTTAGGGAAGTTTCATGTACGTAACCGCTAAGGTCACAAGCAGTGAGAGCGCCTTCGCTCTCACCCAATTTCTCTGTTTGCAAGGCAACATCAGCAGGAGGGGAATACTACACATCTGCACCTTTCTACCTTGGGAGCTGACATTAGCCTGCATCTGCTTGCAACGGCCAACGTGAACAGAGGAAGCAGTTCCCTCTTCTCACCAACAGCCAAAAGCGGCCTCAAACACAGGTTCATCGGTATCAACAATAGGTGCAGCAGTTGTAGTAGTTGTAGTTGTAGGGGTGGCAAGGACAGGGGAACCAGGGAATCATTCGCCCTTCCTCAAGTTTGATGGAGAGGGGTTTGCGCTGTGGAAATGGCAGTTTGAGATTATCATGGATGACAAAGATCTACTAGGATATTTTGACAAAACTAGCCGAGCACCAAAGGAGGAGGGTGCTGACCTTGTGGCATGGGTCAAGCTCAACAAGAAGGCTCTCGCCATTCTTGTGTCCTCCATACAACCCTCGGTCCTTTCACACATCAGCGGTTGTACAGTGGCAGCCGCGGCATACGCCAAACTCGACNGAAATGGCAGTTTGAGATTATCATGGATGACAAAGATCTACTAGGATATTTTGACAAAACTAGCCGAGCACCAAAGGAGGAGGGTGCTGACCTTGTGGCATGGGTCAAGCTCAACAAGAAGGCTCTCGCCATTCTTGTGTCCTCCATACAACCCTCGGTCCTTTCACACATCAGCGGTTGTACAGTGGCAGCCGCGGCATACGCCAAACTCGACAAGGTGTTTCAGTCCTCCTCACTTGCCAACCGTCTCTTCATTCTACAAAACCTCATCAGCATGAGGGTTGGTGAAGGGGAGGATGTCTCTGCCTTTATGCAGAAGTTTGAGACGCTCTTGCAACAAGCCACCAGCATGGGGTGGGACCTGAAATCTGACATGCAGGCGATGATTTTTCTGATGACATTGCCGGAAAGTTCGGGCCCCATGATAACGGTGATTGGAGGGTGGATTGAAGATCTAGTTTCCTACACCACCGTCTCTGAGTATGTGCGGAATGAAGCCATGCGTCGTAGCACCAGTGAAGCAAACATGGCTGCCTTTGCCTCACGGAGCAGCGGCACCTTCCGCAATACATCCTCCTCTAGTTACAAGGGAAACCACAGCACTAGCAATAGTGGAAGGGGTGCCAAACGCCAAGGAAACTGCCATAACTGTGGCAAGGTTGGACACTAGGCTCGAGAGTACCGTGCACCCAAGAGAGAGGGAGGAGACGGGGATGAATGGCGAGGGGGAAATGGTGGTAAGGATCCCACAAGCTTGATGGCTGAGTGTGCCTCCAACAAAGGGAGGGTGATACTCAGGCCAAGTGCTTACGGCCTTGACTTGGGCACAAACGAGCACACCACTTACGAGAAGAGAGACTTCATCTCTCTTGCTCCATGCAACAAGGACTTCAGAGTTGCCAACGGCAAGGTCGAGGCACCAGAGGGGATTGGTGACAAGCTGGTTACAGTGGGTGTCAAACGGTGGAGATTCGAACCTCAAGCTAGAGGGGGTGGTCTACTTGCCCTCCTTCACAGCCAACCTTCTCTCCGTCTCTAAGGTAACTGACCATGGCATGACAGTGGTCTTCATAGAGAAGGAAGCGGTGATAGTCCCTACCAAGGACATCAACATCTCCTGCTCTGCTAAGAAGGTTGTTGCAGAGGTTCCTCGCGTTGATGGACTCTATGTCTTGCAAAACAAAATGACAACTTCAACGACTGAATCTTCAGTCGAGCGTGATGATGAGGAGAGCAGTGATGTAGATTCAGATGAGGAAGGACATGTTGGATCAGCGGAAGCAGTGGTAGCAAACGATTCAGCAACAAAAATGTAAGCAAATACAACTACAGGGGCTGTTCATTCTAGCCTGTGCACATCCTCCAAGAACCTGTGGCATAGGCGCTTTGGACACGTGGCTCATCGTACATTGGACCTCATGGAAAAGCAGGAGCTCGTGCGTAAGATGGAGCTAGGTGATGAGGCGGAGGGAGCCGGGATCATGTGTGAGCCATGCCTTCAAGGCAAGGCAAAAAGGAAACCCTTCAAGCGCAATGACACGAGTGCTCTCGCACCCCTTGACCTCGTGCACTCTGACGTGTGCGGTCCCTTTCGCATACCTCCAAATGGAGGCAACAGATATTTCCTCACATGCATTGACGACAACAGTCGCAAGGTGTGGATATACATTCTCAAAAAGAAATGTGAGGTGAAGGAGAATCTGCAAGCTTTTGTTGCTATGGTTGAGCGACAGAGTGGAAAGAAGGTGAAGGCATTCAAGACGGACAATGGGGGAGAGTACGAGACCTGTACGGAGTGGCTCAAGGCACAGGGAATTGAACACCAGAAAACAAGGCCCTACTCACCTCAGAGCAATGGCGTAACATAGAGGATGAACCAGTCACTGCTAGGCATGACAAGATGCATGCTCTTTGATGCCAAGCTGCCTCCTAGGTTATGGACTGAAGGAATACGTACGGCTACCTACCTTGTGAACATCACACCTGAAGCATCTTTTCAAAGGAGAGGCAAGAAGAAGCAGACACAACAGTTGAAGACAACTCAAGAAGCATGGTCAGGCAGGAAGCCGGACGCCTCCCATCTCAAGGTGTTCGGTTGCATCGTGTTTGCCAAGATCCAGGCCGGTCAGGACCCTGGAAAGCTTGATACAAGAGCACGAAAGTGCATTTTCATCGGCTATGACACCGCCCACAATACTTATCGATTGTGGGACCAAGGAGCCAGGAAGGCCATCCACAGCAAAGAGGTGGATTTCCACAAAAGGTCTGTGAGTAAGGAAGAGCATCTCAAACTCAAGAACGCTCCAAAATAGGGAGAGTGGCTCATTCTCCTTGAAGAGAGAGATGAAGCACCAGCACAATTGCATGGGATAGGTGCTGCAACAGGGAGAGGAGCTCATGAAGATGACTCGGAGGAATCAAACTCTGATTTCGACGTATCCGATCCTCTGGAACATGAGGATGATGCCTCTCCCATCATAAACGACGAACCAGACCTCCAGCCTCCACATCAACACTACCAGCCAGCAAGTTCAAGGAGCAGTTCACGCCTCAAAGTACCTGGACAGCATTACGATGCAGATAGGGGTGAATGGACAGGCTTCAACTATTCATTCCTGGTTCACGAGGAGCCAACGTCTGTCGCAAAGGCACTCACTCGGCCTGACAAAGGAGAGTGGGACAAAGCAATTCGCAGTGAACTCAGCTCCATCGAAGAGAATGGGACATGGGTGCTGGTGGACAAACCTGTTGGGGCTCACACTGTGGGGTCCAAGTGGGTACTGAAAGTAAAAAGGAAACAGAATAGCAAGATAGACAAGTACAAGGCACGGGTGGCAGCAAAGGGGTTCTCCCAACGGCCTGGCGCAGAGTACGATGAGACCTTTGCTCCAATTGTGACGTTTGCTTCCATCCGGTCAATGCTCGCCATTGCTGCTGCTGAGAACATGGAGGTCCACCAAATGGATGTCGAGACGGCCTTCCTTTGCGGCAAACTTGACAAGGAGGTATTGATGGAGGTTCTAGAGGGGGTTGATGCTCCTGAGGGCAAGGTGTGCAGATTGGTGCAGGCGCTCTATGGGCTAAAACAAGCGCCAATACTTTGGTACCAGGAGATGGACACGTTCATGGCCAAGGAGTCCTTCATGCACTGCAACAATGACCCTAGCATGTACGTGCATGAGAGTGACAAAGGAACTATGTTGGTCACCTTGTACGTTGATGACCTGATTCTATGCTCTTCTTCGACGCAACGGCTAGACGATCTCAAGGGGCAGCTCAGTAGCAGATTTGAGATGGAGGACATGGGTCCTCTTGACTTCTATCTTGGAATTGCCATAAGCGCAACAGAGCAGCATGTACCATCAGCCTGAACCAGACAAAATACATCGACTCCGTCCTCAAACGATACGACATGGAAGATTGCAAACCTGCCTGCACACCCATGAGATCGAAGTGCAAACTCTCCACCTCCATGTCCCCATCCAACAAAGCGGAGAAAACTGACATGCTAGGCATCCCATATCAGTCTGTAGTGGGCAGTCTCATGTATGCCATGGTCGCCACCCGAGCAGATATAGCCCATCCTGTTGGGCAGGTGAGCCGGTTTGTGGCCAATCCCGGTCCACTTCACTGGCAGGCTGTGAAGCGCATCATGTGCCACCTTAAGGGGACGCGGCACATGGGGCTCCAGTTTGGAGGCATCGCTGGATCTGCGTCATTGCATCTCATTTGCTACACTATTGCTGCTTGGGGAGGGAATATCGATGACAAAAATTCTACCTCCGGCTTTGTGTGTATGTTGAATGGAGGTGCAGTAAGTTGGGCAAGTCGCAAGCAAGAATGTGTCTCTGAAGTACATCGCCTTGGCTCATGTGTTTGAAGAGATGCAGCGGCTATGAAGCTTGCTATCTGAGATGAAGGAACCACAGGCAACGGCAACGGTCATCAAGATCGACAACATGAGTGCCATTGACATGTCAAAGAACCCTGTCCTGTCCATGCGCACATAGCACATCAAGATCCGTTACCACTACTCTTGAGGCTTGGTCTACAAGCAGACAGCGGAGCTCGAGTATGTCAGTACCAAGCTCAACCAAGCGAACATGCTTACAAAGCCACTGGACAAGGATCTCCACCAGGCCGGCAGGCAAGGTTTCGACATGGTCAACGCAAGTGATGACGAATGATGATGGTCACTGACGTAAGGTGCAAGGCAGAGATTTAGTGAATGTTTTTGCCCCTTGTTTAGTGTTGTAGGACGAATCAGGAATGCTCTGCCCATTGTGGAGGTATGACCCCTAGATCTATTGTAGTGTGACTCAACTATGCTCTGTCTCTTGTGAGATGTGACCTGTGAGTACACCATGTGGGTGAGTGGTTACCTTGGCCATTTCATTGATTTGGCCAAGTGAGAGGTCATGAGTTCGATCCTGGCCCCATGCACATCTTGTTTGCTGTGGAAGCTTCCAAGAAAGAAAGTCCGTATTTTCTTGGACGCTACATGGTTGATCTATCACCTTGACACTAGGATGCTTATGTGTCATGCCCGTAGTGCAAGTCTATTGGTGATGTGGTTGGTTCAGGCCACTTCTCAGGAATGTGCTTTTAAGTTCTAGGACTGGAAAGAAAGCTACAAAAGGACTTGTCTTGCATGCTGATCAGTTAACCCTTGCTTGATGTTCTCTTGCGTATTGACGAATTGAGCTCTTCTTGAGATGTAATGCTGAGGTGTTAGTACTCTTGAAGGTGAAGGATATGCCTGGTTAAGTTTGGGCTGCATGACACATGTCAACAAAGGAAGAAGGCCTAAAAGCCTTTGTGAGCTTTTCGGTTTCGCGGCTTCTCTGCCAGGGGTGAATAGCTCAGTAGCTAACACTCCTTGTGTTTCTTAGGGGTGTGACATGGTTCTTCATCGAAATTGCCTGTCCGGACAAGTGCATAACAAGACAGAGAGCACTTTTGTCAAGCGCAGGAAGATACCAATGAAGAGGGAAGGCATTCGGTCACCAATTTTGGCTGGAAAAGAAAAGAAAGAAAAAACCAGGAAATATGGGAGGAATTGCCAAGGTGGCCATGTAGGAGACACAGGATGTGACGGTGACCCATGCTATACTTAACCGATCTGGCTTCCCAGACATCGGGAGACCCAGCAACACGAGGTGGATCATCAGTGGGAGGGCGTCCCATTCGTCCAGCCGCCACTACAACTAGTCGTTGTTCCAATCCATCTCCAACCAAAACATCACATCGTCAAATGTGCCTGATGTGTCGTTCAGAGGAGGGTTATCGAGGTGCCACTGCGGAGCTAGACCGAGAGCGGGGGGCGTGTCGTTCTCATCTGGATTTGGTCGCGTGGCTAGATGCCACGCGTGAAGTTGGGAGGCCATACAAAACAAAGAGTATTTTGTCCACGTAGTATGATATATATTTTATCTACCCACATGGTTAGGCTTATCGGTGTGCTCTACAACGTGGTCCACCATGAAGAACTCATGTGGGATGTAGCTTCAGTAGCGGCATGGTTGGAGGCGGCTTCAACGGCATCAACAGCGACAAAGCGAGACTTAATGAGACTGGACCAAGTAGAGAGGCTCAGCGTCGAGACATCGCGGCCCCTAGCCTGACCAATGGAGAATGGTGAGACACGTAGGATGAGGACATTGTCCACGAAAATGTACCTCTATGAATACAACCTTGTAGCCTTGCGCATGTCATTGTCGACAGGCGGCAAAGTACTTGCGAGCATGCGGCCTTGTACCCTGGCGCATGTCCATGGCGACCGGCGGTTGCATGACTGTGACAATGACATGTCAATGGCCGCTTATGATAGGCTGCTACAGCATTTGCCACAGAGGCAACTGTCAAAGCGTTTAGCGGCCCAATGGAGTTGGCTCGCGTACCATTTGCTGAGCAGACTAGGCAATTCTTAGTGTCGGCAACACGTACAGATGCCAGTACATGAACGCCTGCCAGCTCATGGCCCCAAATGGAGTAGGGGGTATTTTGGTACAACCATGATTATGCTCACATTGTGAAAAAAGCCATGCAAGTATTCTATACGTGGAATGTAAGATAACCGGAAGAAGTTAAACATGTTTACAACGAAAGTACACCCCCATTTTCATGACAAAGTTACCACGCCAAACCAAAACAAAAATTACATAAGTAGTCATCCTCACGCTGTCATACAGTCACTTGTGAATTGCATACATGCATGACGTGTGCGTGGAGGAAATCAAGTGCATAACCTCTAAATTGTGTGAAAAGAAATACCAACTAACCCTTGTACTGCAAAAAATGAACAGTATACCATCACATTAAGAATCTGACAATACCAAGGGGTATATGGGGCTCATTTTTCTGGGTTATGGACGAAGGGTGCTTATTGTTATGGGGCATGGGTGGATGAGGCTTATTGTTCCGACATAGTGGCGGATGGGGCTTTTTGTTCCAAGCAAGGGGAGAATCAGGCTTATTGTCCGAAACAAGGGGCACATGGTCATTCTTCCCATTTGTCTTTCATCGTTGGAGACAATGTCCAATAGCAGATTGGTATTAGGAATAGTTCACCTTCTTTCACCGTGTTTTTACAACAAGAAATTCCCAAGTAGCCCTTAGTTTTCTCGAACCATCGTCAAAGCGCCGCTAGTTTTTAAATAATTCTTACTTAGCCCCAAACTTCCGGTGTCATTTCCATGTAGCCACCAAATTTTCATTTCATTTCTATTCATATCCCAACTTTCAACTTCATTTCCACTTTGCTCCCATCATCGCATGAAGTCCAAAGTTGTCGGGCCGCCATGATAGCGGACTTCATCGACGACAATGTGCAATGTACTTTGGTCGTCTCCTCCTCTCTGCGTAAGTTGTTGCACATTGTTGTGTTGAACGGTGATTCACGAATCAGTGATCGCAAAGTGGATGAAATAGTACCCGCATGCGAGGCCTCAGGTCTACGTGCACTTGTGTTGTATCAGGTTTGACACAGCCAAGTTTTAGGGGTATGATATGCCCAAGGTCGTTTGTTCATAACTGTTGCACTTGACGTGGCACGACTATGTATGGATGAAGGCCACGGATTGGTCCGTTTCTATAAACGTTGTTGTCATGTTCTCGTCGAACGAGGTTGTAACGAACACAACAGTGAACAGTGTGTATCACTCGTTACTACTTGTTCACCAGTTTGTATTGAAAACCACACAACATAACCATTCGCTAGGATCTCATAACGGGCACGTAAGTGTTATAAGATGAGTGGCATGCCATTGCGCTATTTCATGCCACAAATGCTTCAAATGACCAATAAAAATGACCGAACCTTGAGCTGGCGATTAATGGCCATTGTGCTTGCTATCGACCTGATATTTCAATGTACGGCGTCGGCACACCACATGTGGTATGCAAACATCACTTGGTTTTGCCATCAGGTTGGTTCATTTCCGGTAATTCACTCTTGTTCTGTGAGCGACGTTTTTCTACAGCTAGTTTAGCGAATGAAAATGTCACACAGGTATACCCGTCTCTACAATTTGGGTTTTGGTTTGCATCCCAAACTTACGCTACGCAAACCGGGACATACACATATGTTATGCCATGCGACAGGTTCCCGTCGTGCGGTACAAAGTGACCTATGTTGACATCCTTACACACCTATGCCATCCGTATATACATCGTGACAACCAACAGACATAAATCCGCTCATCATCACGGACACCTTATCAATGGGCCCGTGTGGGACCCAGCCACTCCAACCATGGACCCCATAGCTGTTTAATGTGTTTGGTTCATCATCAAGGAGGAATGGGACCAGTAGACAGCCCGGAACCTGTAGATCTGGCAACCGTGTGCTAGGTATTAGGCCGTAGAATGCCGACTCCTCATCCGTTGTTCAGTCCGGCTGTGTGGGAGCCGAGGTCAACAATTGAGCTGCCTAGGTCCTAATTGTGTCGTGTAGGGGCAACATGTAAATGAATATGATGAATTCATTTGCAAATTACCCTCTGGCTGTGGAGAATTGTTTACAGTGTGTCCCCACGTTCTCTCATGTTTTTAATAGTGACACTTCCACCACCAACTGTGCATCCAATTTGCCCTACCACATTCTGACAATTCCATCACCAACCTTGCAAATTGAGTAACGATGACTTTTACGTTAAGATTGAAAAGTAAATCTCTACTATTCTTTAAGGACTGCAAGTTTGTATGTTCATGGGGTGCATGATGTTTTCTTAACTTCACCAGTAACATGCGTGCATTGGTCAATGTCGATGAACATGTTTAGTGACATTTTTTGTGTTACATACGAATTCCAACAGCATCATTCAACGTTGTACAAGCCTGTATGTTCAGTCTTCAAGGACATAAGGGTATGAAGTTGTGAATGAACTATCAATCGTCTGTAAACTGATGTTAATTGCCTGCTAAGGACTGGAAAGGAGGAAGAACTTGTATCCATGCTTTTATGAGATGTCAAGCAACACTCAATATGAGACAATCCTTCTCTAGTCATTGATGTGCATGAATCTGAAATAGGTTGTCATGTACACAAAGAACATAGCAAGCACAGGAATTTTTTTTCCACACACATCGTTCATACCAATAGTGCAATGGTCTCAAATCACATTAGGCAATCCATTCCCGGACGGAGAGTGGCCAACCATGAATCCACATAATGACATCACTGGCAGCACATGGATACCATTCCACACACTCTAGTGCATTGTGAAACACCTCCATAGACGGTCCACCTGACATATCCCCCCTACCACACTTTGAACTGAGTGTTGTGCCATGTGTAATATGGCACCCATGCTTCCCACACTTCATGCCCCTCGTAGACACAAGAGCTACTCCTCTCTTCCATAGACGAATCCCATTAGTGAATCTTCTCCTCTGCACCTTCTTGTCTGGAACGTAATGCAACACCTTGAACCAGGTTGTAACCTGAAAACGTCAACAAGCACAAGAGGAGGCATGGAAGCACTTTGAAATACAAGTCAAAACATGCCATCATATGTCTAAATTGATGCTAAAGCAATGTGTGGCATGAGCAGGACTTTCTCACTAAAACATTCACACCCCGATGACAAGTGGCACCAAATGAATGTGATGCAGTCTTCAATTACCTTCACACGACAAAATCCACGTCTAGAATTTCCATGCCCTATACCAAACCCCGTCTCATTGCATATTGCTACCTCATGCAACCTCTTTGGCCTCAAACCATGCATGTCTCATCTCCTCGTCGTAGTTGAAGTCGTCCTCTGAGGTCTCACTATCCGAACTCCACCCTGTGCCTGTCTTCGATCCCAAAACCTCACCCCGTACACCACCCTCACCATTGTCCGTGTCGTTCTCACCTTCCTCGTAATCCTCCCTATCCCTAGTATTGTTTTTGGGGTTGTCATCTGTCTCTTGCTCCTGTGTGGCGTCACTACCGCTCTCTACACCGCCTTCTTCCTTGTCACCGTGTGAAGTAGCCCATTTAGTCTACAGTCCCGTGGCTGCTGCTCCAATCAATGCTATAGCACGGTGCCACTGCCTTCTTTGGTCATTCCTGCTGTAGTGGTGTTGGCCGCTATGCTTGTACCTAGGTCTGCGAGTATCATTGCTACAATGCCTGTACTGCTTGTGCCTGTAGTGCTATTACCGGATGTTGCGCATGTTCTTGCAGCTAGCGTGTTTCCCGTCATGTAATTGGTTACACTGTGTGCGATTGCATCTCTTGCCTTACAGTCCAACGCTACTGCAGCCTCCCGTGCAGCCTGCCGGAGAGACTCCCATGCTTGAATGAGCTCATGTGTTGTGGCTACGGGCGGGTTCACGCATCGATGCTTGGAATGCCCCTTTAACCCGTACCTTCCACAAATGTGGTGGGCACGCCGAAGCACCTCACGTTGCTTTCATTTGCTAGGCGGCCGACCACGACCCCGGTCAGGGCTAGGTGGGATGTTGAACTCCTACAGCTTGTTGCACAAGCACTTGCGCATGTAACTGTCCACATTATGTGGCTCACCACCGGAGCCTATCACCGTGCCTTGAAGATTTCCGGAGTGCACCACGTTGTAGTCTTGCGTCCATTGCTTGTTGTTCATCAGGGCCTTGCCCGGTGCCGTTGCCCAGTCCTCCTCGGCATCATGTGCCAACTTCGTACACGTCGCGAACATTTTTTCACGTAGGAGTAGAGGCTAACAAAGGAATGGAATATAGACAGCTTGCGTGCTTCAACAGTCCTCGCGTTCATCATCTCAACAGCATTCCTGGTCATGTGACCGCAACAGCCCCGCGGTCCATACAGCTGCGACCATGTTTCCAGCGAGATGTCATCCTCCCCATTGATGCCAAAAAGGTAGGTGTACGCCCCAACGTTAACAACCACAAGTTTGTCTCAGATTTTATTCCACCCCTTGCGGGTGTACGCATGAGCCAACCTTCAGAAGTCCTTGGATGCCTGCTTCTCATACGACATCCTCGTGATTTCTTTGATATGGTAGGTGTAGTAGTTGTGTCTGACTCATGGCAGCTTTTTGCAAATGGCGGCGATGAGCCCCACGTCACGGTCAGTGATGATAACCGTTCCACCCCCCTGCACTATTTGATACGCGTTTGCAACCTGCTCCATGAAACATGCCCAGTTATCATCGTCATCCCCGTTGCAGATGGCGTATTCCATGGGGACTGAGTTGTTATTTGCGTCAAAGTAATGCATGATGAGTAACACCTTCTTGTGGCCATTCTTCAAGTGTGATGGCTCGTAGACCATGCCACCCCAACTGGCACAGTCTACGAGCCACGAAGGTGCGGTGGAATTTTGGCTTTGTGTCATCTTAAAAGGCAACAGTGATGGTGTTCGGGCCCACCTTCATCCATTGCACATCATAGACGATGTAGCAAGTGATTGAGGATACCGGCACACGAGCTGGACATGTTTTACACTTAAAAAATGTGTGAACGCATGCCTGTCTCGTTGTAGTAGATGGGGAACAATCCCCATGACTAGACCTTGTCGCCCATTGCATCCTACTGTGCCTTGTCGCGTACCTTCCACATGGTTTGGTGTGGCACCTTCTTGCCTGTCATAGCATCCACCGCAGCGCATAGGGCCTTCGCATCTATTATCGGATCCCGCTGTACAGTGTCGCGGATGTGGCAAAGGGCCCACTGGTAGCTGCATGACGGATTGCCCTTGGTATGCCCGAGCGTGCAGCAATGTCCCTCCACATAAGAGGACATGTTCACGTTGCTATTGCCATTCACACATGCACATATAAACCAACTACAACAGTGTGTGCAATGGTTGCGGTAGCGCACAACAATGCGCTTGGGTTCGCTGCACTTCCACGTGATGGAAAAGCGCTCCTCCATGGCGTAGTCTTCAGTTGCACACCGGCATTCCTCCATGTTAGAGAACTCCATGCCCTTGGGGAATCGTGGGCCACCTTGTCTCTTTTTTCTCTAGGGGTGAGTTGTCGTCAACATCCTCCACCGAAAGAGGCTCTACAAAGAGGGTGGGAAAACGTTTCAGTGAGGACAACCGGAAGACAGCGTGCATAAGAGTACTTGCAATATACTAGTAAAAGCATTGGTGACTGATACATTCTTTTCAATAGCAAGGCGTCTAAACCGGTACGAGGCACATCCATGGCGTCAAAACACGTTTTCCCAATTCCTGTCAAGTTCCATGTAGCGAGGCGGTCTCACGCGGTGGACCTATCCAAGACTGTACATGACTGGGCCAGGTTCTGGGGAGCGTGGGGTGAAGAATGGCGCTGCCTCCTGCCCGAGAAACCGTTCCTCCTCAATGCGTTCGTACCAGTCGCTTTGATGGCCAGACCATGTGGGGTGTCAAAATGGCGAATGTGGTTGTCGTTGGCTTGAAAAGAAGTTATGCCATACTTAGGAGGGTCGTTGGATCGGGGATTGCATCAGGGTTGACTCGTTGATGGGGGCGGGGGCGCGCACGTGCTTAGCTGTCCAACCCCAACCATCATACCACTTTGGGGGCATAATGAAAATTAAATCATGTTTTTCAACATTTAGCATGCCCCTAAAGAAACTAGCTAGTGCGCAGGTTGGGGCAATGGTGTTGTTGATGTAGCGTGTGCCACCCATGCTCATTGCTTAGTCTATTGCACTATAGCCTAAGTCTAAGAGCTCTGGTTTGTTACTCAAAAGTGCGCGGGCGAGAGTTAGCGCCAAAAAGCCGCTGGAATGAAGCAATGACTGACTACGAATGAAGAACGAGTAACCAACTCAGACCCCTCCCACTTCTAGCCTCGCCTCAACTGAGCAAGGCTTGTTACTTGGAAAATCAGCCAACATGGAAATCCTAGCATTATCCTATCTGGCTGAATTTCCTTGAGTGAGGCCCGTCAGACACCATACAACCCAAAAACCGGGCATTGTCCGTTCTGCCTAAACACTGGACGGCACCAAAATAACCACGTTGCAACGCAAACCTTCAGACCCAGCAAGAAAAACAGCTTCGAGGAGTTACTGCTGCTTGAACTCTGGCGCCGGCTACACTGCCCCCGAGAGCCAGCTACGACCAGTTATGACGCGAAAACCAAGGGTAGCTGCCAATGGAGCTAGTCGTGCGAGGGTGCAGTATCAGAAGCACGAGGAGTAGAACCACACGCTCGGCTTTGTGGAAAAACGTCTAGTCCAACGAAGAGGGCCCCGTCGGCATCAACGTCCATCCAGTCAGTCGTATGCACAAGCATGTACACCAACCGAGTGGTCATGATATGAGACAGTGAGGCAGTGCACAGATCAAACAACCCCCATCCCGCAGACTCACCCGGCGGTGAGACAATCGCAAGTGTCACGCACGACGAAAGAGGAGGAGGATCAACGATAGGCATCCCGAACCCGGTGATGAAAGTACTTTGCATGAGTCGAGGATGAACCCAGACTGCCTGTAAGGCGTGTAGAACAATGCGGTGGTTGACCCTCGATTGCGACATACTCGTGAACCCTATGACAATGTCCATAGCCACTTCGTCGAGAGATTCTTTACAGACAGTGATGCCATCAGGTAGGAAGCGCGAAAAGAAGACATCTAGTGTAAGCTGTCACACAGGGAGGGACATGTTGTTGCCATTTTGGCAAATTTCCTATGCGAAGACACCATGCATGTGCGTATGCACACGTTGTTTCGCATTTCGTGAGGTTTGGTCGTTACGAAGGTGCCTAGTATATTTGACGGAAGACAATTGTTTGAAACATAGTACAACCGCGCACGCTGAAATGTCTTCCTCCAACCCATTCGGACAACTAGAGAAGAAGAGTAATGAAGGCAAGCGGTTCACAAGAACGACGTCTTCATCAGAAGTTCGCAACTCGAGAACGACGAAAAAAAGTACCATTTACCACGCGTCTCGAAATTGTTGCAGGAAACTTGAAAATTGTTTTAGAAAGCAATGAAACTTTGGAATTTAGATTTTTGATTGGGGCCTAAGTAGAAATGTATTCTGAAATTGGGGCCTAGTTGAAAATAATGCGAGAATTGGGGGCGCTTTCATGATGGTTTGCCGAAACTGGGGGCAACTTACAAAACCCCCTATTCACAAGACGTTGGACATTGACCATAGAATCCTAGTTTTCGCTCTGGCCTATTGGGATGTGTCGGATCTCGGCTGATGACAAAGTTTGGTGCCTACCTGATTCCTCGCCTATCGGATGCTCAGCCTTGGTAGCGGTGGTCGCAGAAGTAAGCCGACCTGAACGGCGGAATCATTGTCTTTCCGCCCAGTCAATTTTGGCCGTCATTTATTCGAAAAAAGTTTGTCCTGCTCGTTTGTGATATACTGAATTAGTTGCCCCACTAGCCTTCACACGTTCACGACGGCTTGAACGCAGGGCCTGTTCTGCTCTTCGTAATTAGGGTGCGTTTGGATAGGCGCGCAGAGAGCCTGACGGTCGCGGTGTTCTGCGTTTTGACCGCTACAGACGCCTCCTTACCAACCGTTACTCCAACCAGCGCGGTTGACCACACCTCCAGTGTGAGTCAACGCTGTCCGACTTCGCCCCCCTCGGTAGTTGCAGCATCACTTACGGAAAGTAATACGATCCGGACTGCGACGTCCCAGGTCGCAGTCTTGTGCGTCCGCCAGGCTCTATGCGGGCCTATCCAAACGGTCCCTTACTTGGGCTCAGCCGGAATAAGTATGACTCAAACATGTACAACAACAGTTTATTTTACCATACACACTGCCCTTCAAAAACTCGCCGTTAGCTGGCGTACCAGGTAGGTCTCTCACGTCAGGTCGGAGTTTGGCGCCGACGAGATTTGCCGGCGGAGTTTTCCAGATGTTCTTGCTGTCACATGTATTTTAACATGTTTTTCGGAACAGTCGCTCTCCTGTTACACCTGTCCTCATCGTCGTAAATTGTAGTGGCGACCGGTCAGATCATCGCCTCGGACAAGTTTGCCCCAAGACGTTTGGAGAAAGTCGGCTCCCGCTAACCCAAAAAGGGGGTCACGACAAAGATTTGAGGCACCCCACGCGGTTGGACAAGCGCAGTTTGAGGACCACATGGCAGCANCAGGTAGGTCTCTCACGTCAGGTCGGAGTTTGGCGCTTACGAGATTTGCCGGCGGAGTTTTCCATATGTTCTTGCTTTCACATGTATTTTAATATATTTTTCGGAACAGTCGCTCTCCTGTAACACCTGTCCTCATCGTCGCAAATTGTAGTGGCGACCGGTCAGATCATCGCCTCGGACAAGTTTGCCCCAAGACGTTTGGAGAAAGTCGGCTCCCGCTAACCCAAAAAGGGGGTCACGACAAAGATTTGAGGCACCCCACGCGGTTGGACAAGCGCAGTTTGAGGACCACATGGCAGCAAGATATTTGTTCCTTTTACGCCACGGCTGCACGGAACTATGAATTTCTCCTGGAATTTCCGAACCTGTCGGAAGTTGGTGTGTCTGTACATACTGTTATTGCCCACTGGATTGGACTCTCGTTGTTTGTATATAAGTTGACCGTGAACCACCACAAAAGGCAGATAAAATTTAGGTAAGGTTCACTCGTCTTTGGAAAAGTTGCTCGGAACCGTGGTTCGCGACCATGAGGCGCCGCCTAGGAGCGGGATGCGCGACTGCGGTGAGCCGCCGGACAGCACGGCAGATGCCCGAGGGGTTGAAGTTCCCTTGAGTTATAAAAAAAATTGAAATAGTGTCGACGACGTTGCCTGTTAAACATGGCATGGTGTACCCAAGCTTTCGTTAATAAGAGACTTTCTGAAGTATGCAACATACAATTTCTGGCGAGTCGACCCTAGACGAAAGCGTTCCAGGTTTTGCCGTGCAAAGAGAGTCAAACCCACGATCTGCTCGGAAAGCGTCAAATTTCCCGAACAAAACCTCGCCTCTTTCCAGTCTGCCCCCACTTCCGTTGCGTGCCCAAGCGCAGCATTCGAGATTCGGACATGCTGGTCCATTGGGCCTGGAGCTACCGTTGCAGCAGCAGCGCAACTACAACATCCACCAAGCAGTTCATCGGTGGTCCTGCGGACCTCTCTGTCCGCGGAGAGGCGGCGGCAGGTTTCCCCATCCAGAACACTGCGGAGGGGCTTACGGCAGCGATCTCCATCATGTTGGACTTTCTGCCTTCGCCATGAGATTTTACGCCAACGGACAGTGGGTGGACAGAAGGTGACGCAGTAGGTAGGCTGCTGTTGTCCCTAAAGCGCGACAGTCGACGACAACCGGGGCTCCTCTCGCTGGCCCGCACGCGCCGAGCACTTCGCACCGTAAATCATGTCGTGCCTTCTGCTCTCCGTAACGATCTCCCCACCTCAGCGTGTCGTGGTGCGGCGCTGGCAGGGATCTGGACTATCATCCCGACCACCTGGTTTCTCGTCGCCCAGGAAATCTGAGCATTTTGCCTCACAACATTCTTTCTAAATGGCTAGCACCACTCTTCCTCCGGCTAGCTTCGTCGGTCTGAAAAGCAAAACCTCCATCCACACTAAGGCAGGAAAGCAAGCGAAGTTGAGCAAGGTAGGCGACGTCTTTTCTTGCAACTGCTTTGTATGTATGAACCTATGGATAGGAACCTACTCTGAACCTTTGCACTGCAGGGTTAGGCCGGCAGCGATATCCTTTCCACCACGAGCAAGGAAGCTCTGAGGAGAGTCTTCTAAACTGTCACGTATCTGTTTCGGTACGGTACACTGGAATTGACGCAGGTTGCCCTGCACAAGGTCAACATGGCCGTCGCTACTTCCGCGTCCAAGTACGACGTCGTGCCCATGGCACCCCCTGATCCAATCATGGGCGTGTCCGAAGCCTTCAAGGTCGATCCCTCTCCGGAGAAGCTCAACCTCGGCGTGGGAGCGTACAGGACGGAGGAACTCAAGCCTTACGTACTTCCCGTCGTCACCAAGGTCAGTTTGCGCGTACACTGAACGCCACTCCACTCTTTCGAGCATGAGGCACTGCCAGGGAGAGAACCGGCGCCAAGCTTGAGATCCGCCATTGCGATGGCGGATCTCAAGCATTTGTGAACTGTGGTCGTTCCCTCATCGCTTTCCCTGACCTTTTGTTTCTGCGAAGTGGGCTGTCTACGTTCGATCTTTTGTGCGGAACAGCTTTCTACACTTCAAGCACGCTTACTCACACAACACCATTGAATCCCGGTGCGTGTCTGATTTCTGGATGCAGGCGGAGAAGCTGATGCTGGAGAAGGGTCTGAACAAAGAGGTCAGTCCCTTTCATGTCGGCGTATTGATTTCCCTTCACTCATACTTGCGCACCGCGTGCCTTCTCCTTCATCGTCTCGCATTCTTCTACTAGACTGTCGTCGCAGCTTCGCCCTCCGTGTGGAGGGCTACGAATGTCGCTGGACCCTTGCTGAACAACTGACTCGTCCCATTCCTCGTCCATTCCATTCCCCTGTTTGTCTGCAGTACCTGGCCATCGAGGGTCTTCCAGAGTTCAACAAAGCCACAGTCGAGCTCCTCCTTGGTGCTGACAGCACTGCAGTGAAAGAGGGCCGGGTAGGTGTCGTCTTCTCCCCTTCCCTTGTTCCACGCATAGATTCTCCCTCAGTGTTCCAAGAGTCGGTGGCGACGTATGTTGCGCACGCAGGCTGAGTTTTCCGCTTGGGCTCTCAATCACTTTGCAGGTTGCCACGGTGCAAGGGCTTTCTGGCACTGGCTCTCTCCGGCTCGGGGCTGTCCTGATCAACCGGTACTTCCCAAACGCCACTGCGTACATCTCCAAGCCGACCTGGGGTGAGTGGTGCTGCTGACTTTTTCTGTGTGAGATCTGGCCCACTCGCATAGCGTCACCCGCCTCCTCTCAAGCTGAACATGGGGCGCGGTTGGTCGTACCTGTTCGAACGTACGCTTGTTTAGACTGTCAGTAGGTTTGGCAGTCAGTAGGTTGAAGTGAAGGACTGTCCTTCTGACTCGTGATGGCTCACGGCTGACGACGTCCAGGCAACCACAAGAACATTTTCACTGACTCCGGAGTGCAATGGAAGGAGTACCGCTACTTCGACCCCAAGACCGTCGGCCTGGACTTCGAGGGCATGATTGCTGACATCAAGGTCAGTATACACGAGGCAATGTTACATTTTGACGAATTATGAGCATGGTCTGTGTTGCAATGCAATGCTATTGATGTAGTTCGTGGATCCACAGAAACCCTTTTTTTGTATTAAGTCTGACTTCCTTCATTCAGAATGCTTGTGTTCATCCTCCCCTGTACCCAATGTGATGCACGATCCTTGGCCCCCGTGTCCTCACTTATTTGATCTTCCTGCGCGATGAACATGTGGATGAGTCCGTTTTATGGAGTGCAGGATGCCCCCAGTGGCTCTGTCATTGTGCTTCATGGGTGTGCCCATAACCCAACTGGTATCGACCCCACAAAGGAGCAATGGGAGGCCATTGCGGACCTTATCGAGGAGAAGGGCCACGTCCCATTCTTTGATGTGGCGTACCAGGTGCGGCTGGGTGACTGTTGGCCCTGTCAGCATTCATTGACTCGTGGTCCTGTGTCGGCCCTGTCACACATAAATTCATCCATGCCGCATGATTAGGACCAGAACATGCTCACATAATGTCTAGCCATTCCACAGGAAGGGTGGCGCCCTCCCTCAATGACCCAATCCCTGTCTCATGTTGATTCACCACCTCCAGGAAATTTCTGGGGCTTGGTTGTNGTGCTTCATGGGTGTGCCCATAACCCAACTGGTATCGACCCCACAAAGGAGCAATGGGAGGCCATTGCGGACCTTATCGAGGAGAAGGGCCACGTCCCATTCTTTGATGTGGCGTACCAGGTGCGGCTGGGTGACTGTTGGCCCTGTCAGCATTCATTGACTCGTGGTCCTGTGTCGGCCCTGTCACACATAAATTCATCCATGCCGCATGATTAGGACCAGAACATGCTCACATAATGTCTAGCCATTCCACAGGAAGGGTGGCGCCCTCCCTCAATGACCCAATCCCTGTCTCATGTTGATTCACCGCCTCCAGGAAATTTCTGGGGCTTGGTTGTGCAAGCCCTTCTGAAATTTGTTCCAGGCCTGAACAGATGTTGCAGCTGAAGTGGCCATGCCTCAATTGTCTGGCTTGGGGTCCGTTTGAAGTGTGCCTCTTTTCTTCCATCCGCAGGGCTTCGCCAGCGGCAGTCTGGATGAGGACGCGTGGTCTGTGCGGCGCTTCGTGGAGCGTGGGATGGAGGTGATGATCGCTCAGTCATACAGCAAGAACTTGGGTCTCTACTCGGAGCGAGTTGGGGCGATGAACGTTGTCACATCCTCCCCTGAGGCTGCCGCCAAGTGAGTGATGAGGACACGGCTTTCTTGATGAATGTGACTCGCCAAGAAACATTGCATGAAAAGGACAATGTGGAATGGTCCAAAGTGGGAAAACGAATTTTCAGGTTGAGAGTGGCTCGAAAGAGGCTTGAGTTCTGGCATGTGTTGGAACAGACAGCTCTGGGTCTTGCAGGTAGACCCAGAGGTGACAGTACTGTCTGGATCCCAGACTTCCTTGGTCTCTCCTTGGAGTCTGCAGAGCTAATGACAGCCAGGAAAAGGAGAAGGGAGGAGAAGAATGTAGTCCATCGTCACATCTGCAGGGGAGTGCATCACCACTGCTGTGTGGTGATGTACTCGTCTTTGTGACTGTGTGGTCACCAACCTCGCTGGTAATGGTACAGCACGTTTGGTCCTGCTGGTGGCCACAATTCCTAGCTATCAATGACCATCATGACTGCTTGGTGATGTAGCCGCTGGAACTTGTCACTGGCCACCAGAGTAGCAGCAGCTGCAACAGTAGCGGGAGCAGCTGGTGGCGGCTGAGTGGCAGCGGGGGAGCAGTGAAAGCAGAACAAGCAGCAGGACCAGTAGCAGCATCATGCTTCTCCCTACTCCTGGGGCTGATACTGCATCCAACCAGCCACCCTTGCTGAGTACTGATGCCTCCCTCTCTGTGGAATGGATAAACCATGCCCACTCCTCACTCATCCCTACCCAACCTACCCTGGTCCTCATTATCCATGTCAACCAGTAGCTGGTACTGCCTTTCTTGCGCCCCCTCTCCTCTCAAGCTACCAGCGGCAGTGTCAGCATAACTGAGGCAGTTGCAAGGTGGCAAGATGTGCAGCAACTTCTTGCACTTCAGCTGTCACAGTGCGTCTCGGAATACAAGAAGGGCGACAGCTCTTAGGACCTGTCCATCCATGACAGGAGCAGGGCACACTGTGGCTTGTCCATCCATGCCTTTGGAGTAATGGGTTAATCTCGGCTCGACAGTGACGGTGTGGACGGCCTGAACATCTGTTGGTCCTAGCCTGGCTACTGCGGCCGTGAGTAAGGCTTGGCAATCGGATGTATTATTGACTGCCTGCCACATGTGCAGCACTTCGAGGACGGATAAGGTGCGTGAATGGGACCGGCAGGGCTATTTGTACTTGGATCAGCACAAAGCCGTGAAGCTATTGTGATGGTAAATGATATTCAGTGGAAATGTTTCAGCCTGGCATCTGCCAGAGGGTAGTTGGTGCCACGACAGATCCATGGATGCCATTTTTGGTCTTGTTAAGGCACGGCCAGTTTAAATGCAATCAATGCATTGCCCTCATAATTCAGCCCCTTAAGTGAGGGCAATTCCCTAATTTGAAGGGGCTTGATCACTTTGCCGAAGGCATCCGCTCCCTGCCACGCCCAAAGATGAACATCTCAGGTTGCTGGTCAATCATCTTTGCAACCTCTTCATTCTATTGATAAACATCTGTGTAGAGTGTGACACAGAAAACTAATTCGTTGATGCAGGAAATGACACAGGCGTTAGGGTGGTAAGCGCGCTCTATATCTGCCACCGCCCGACTAAAACCTTCTGGTGCAGATTCACCGATGAGATTAGCCAGCATGGCTGCCATTTATAGCAAGACAATTACTCTGGTCTGTGCCCCAGGGCATGTCATCCCAGCACTCAAAGATCTGTGAGGTGTGGATGGTGAGGGTACACCTGAACACTTGGTGGCTGGGCATGCTAAGAGACAGACACTGTTGGCAAGCAGCCAACTCATCTTGTGGGGCAGATCAAAGTTGGGTGGTGCTCCGGGAGCAACTCAGGTGACTCCACTACTACCATCTCGGTTATGGTTGGCCACAACTTGGTGACTTCTGGCATAGTCACAGAGTACCTCCGACAGAGTCCCCCTCTTTCTCCCTCTCCCTCTCCCTCTCTCTCTCTCTCTCTCTCTCTCTCTCTCTCTCT
>SZWC01004905.1:99049-115238 GCA_023375785.1 Penium margaritaceum
GCGGGGCGCCTGTCACGGGCGCCTGAGCCGAGTGCTGGGTGGAGGCCGCAACGCCGGCAGCTCCCTCAGAGATCCGCGGAGGAGCCGTGGACTGAGCGCGCAGGAGCTCAGTCAGCGTGCGGATCGCGTCAGTCTGCTCTCGCTGCAGACGACGCATCTCCTCCTGCTGACTGCGCAGGTCCTCAATGGCCTGCGAGTGAGGGCTCAATACCCCTGAAGAAGAGGAGGAGGGATCACCTGGTCCCTTGTCCTTGTCGTCGGGCGACCTCATGTCGCCGCTCACTATGGGTCGACAGGTCAACCTTGCCGGATTTCAAAACCGACTGTGTTTCTCGGGGAGTTGAAACGCTGGCAACGTTTGACTTTTCGGTTGAAAATTTGGCTAAGTGTAATGCTGACGTCAGCAAGTGGTTGCTGACGTCAGCACGACCTGATGACATCAGCAACGAACAATGCTGACGTCAGCTCGTCCCGTCCTTTTTTTTGTCACGGTTCTGCTGCTGCGCGGTGTCGCGCGACAGCTCCGCTGAAGCTGCGCAGCAGCTTCCGCCCAGTTGCTGCTGTAGCTGCGCTGTCAGCTGCAGCAGCAGCTGCGCAGCTGCGTGTGCAGCGGTGGCAGCGGCGGCTGCGCTACCGCTGCTGCTGCTTTGCGCGGCGGCTGCTGCCGCGCGCGGGGCTGCTGCTGCGTGCTGCAGCTGCTGCTGCCTGCCGCCGCCGCGCGCTGCTGCTGGCTGCCGCCGCCTCGCGCTGCTGCTGCTGCCACTGCTGCGCTGCTGCTGCTGCCGCGACTGCAGCTGCTGCTGCTGTGCCGCTGCCGCTGCTGCGTTGCTGCTGCCGACGCCGCTGCTGCGCTGCTGCTGCCGCCGCTGCTGCCACGCTGCTGTGGTGGCCGCTGCTGCTTCGCTGCTGCTGCGCGGCTGCCACTGCCGCCTCTGCTGCTGCTGCTCTGCTGCTGCGGCTGTGGGGGGGGGAATGGCGGCTGCACGCACTGCAGCCGCCATACACCTCTGCGTGGCGGTACGCGCTGCTGCTGCTGCCTCAGCAGCTGCGATCTCACGTGGTGGGTGGAGTACACGAACGACGAACGGCCGTCTCCAGCAGGTCCCAGAAAATCTGCTGCAGCGGTGACTCTCACTGCTGCTGCTCTGCTGCGTCTCTGCTGCGCAGCTCCGTGAGATCTGTCTCACTGCTCTGATACCATGAGAAAGTGCGTAGAAGCTTCCTAGCAACACGGCCGCTGACCGGGCGTCAGTGCCTAGTCAGACGGTGACGACAGTCACAGGTCGTACACACAACGGCAAGGGTTTGGCTTGGAGACACAAGTCAGAGTGTCAGAATGCTTCAATATAGCATATGCAGAGAGAAATGACAACTGACAGGTCCAGGGCATAAATACCTGCCGCGGCGCACGGCGGGTGTCGCACGCGGCAGTCCAAGAGCTGTCCTAAAACCGGCCCAAAAACACTGTTTTGGCCGTAACTCTGCGCACACATGTCAGAATCCTACGCCGTCTGAACCTAGACGTGCAGAATCAAAAGACGCACGCAACGACTGGTCACATGCNCAGGTCGTACACACAACGGCAAGGGTTTGGCTAGGAGACACAAGTCAGAGTGTCAGAATGCTTCAATATAGCATATGCAGAGAGAAATGACAACTGACAGGTCCAGGGCATAAATACCTGCCGCGGCGCACGGCGGGTGTCGCACGCGGCAGTCCAAGAGCTGTCCTAAAACCGGCCCAAAAACACTGTTTTGGCCGTAACTCTGCGCACACATGTCAGAATCCTACGCCGTCTGAACCTAGACGTGCAGAATCAAAAGACGCACGCAACGACTGGTCACATGCATGCATCCATCGACTGACTGCGAGTATACAATGCAAAAACATGCAAATGGGCCTCATGCCCAGTCCGCCGAAAGGCGCCTACAAGACGTAGAAGGCACAACAAGGAGTCCCGGTGACATCTGGGGCTCTGGAACAGTGGTCGGTCAGCTCCAGACGGGTAGTCCGCCGCCTGTCGTCACGCCGGTGTTACCAGGGTCGCCTGCCTCAGGGATCTGCACGAGTATGGACACGGCCGAGTGGTCACAGTAAACTGTACAGGAACGGCACAAAGCACAACATTAGTACCAGTAAATTCCAATTGAGAATTTCAGTGAAAGTTAGAATCGGTCCGGTAGTTGATGCACTAGCTGTAGGAGGTGGCAAAAGCAGTGAGATGGCAAGGAGTCACAATGGACGCTGATGGTTTGTGTGGCTTCCACCCGTAACGACTGACGATGACGCATTATCCATATACCCACGTTGATGGTATATGATAGAGGAGGGCGTGACGACACGACGGGCCTCCGGAGTGCACCTAGACTTCTCCAGCACCTACGACAGCGCCGGCGAGACGCGGTCGATGCGTTCTGGTAGCCATGTGGGCTTGCCGGGAGCTAAGAGAGTTTTCTCGGTGGGTTGCGACCCGCACACCCGGTGGACTGTACCGGTGCGATGAGGATACCCAGTGGCTGTATTTGTGCTTCCGATGTTCGGATAGCCGTGTGTGATGTCTAGACGTTGATTCCGAGATTTTCTGGCACTGCTCCTATTTTCTCAGTGGTCGAGACCTGGGCTCTCAGAGAGTTGTTCCGGTGCCTCGAGGAGACCACTGTTATTGTTATAGCGGTGTACGCAGTGTTTTCTCACCGCTGACTTGTTTGGGTTCAGCGGGGGTGACGGGGCCCGGTGCGGTTAGCAGTCGGCGCCCTTACTCAAGCCCGCGAGGGGCTTATATGTACTCTCGCCTTGTTCTTTTGTATTCAGCGTTCTAGAGTTAGCCAAATTCTTGCCGTCTTGCATCGCACTCACACACAGAGCTCATGTTCGTTGTTGCATGGGCCTGCACGCCCTAGAATGTTCCCAATTTGGTATCAGAGCACAGGGGGCATGTGAGTAACAGAAGTAGCAGTAGTGGGCGGAAAGCAAAGAGAACGTGCCACGTGGCGCCACGCCGGCAGCAGCGTGAGGGAGCGCAAAACGACTGCACGTGAACGCCACAAGGGTGGTGAGCCGCGTACAGCAGCATTAGGGACTGCGGCTGCAACAATAGTAGCAACTGCAGACGTGGCAACCGCGTCAGTTGTAGTGCCACGCAGTAGGAGCAGTGGCGGCAGAGCTGTTGCTCATAGCAAATGCAGTAGCATTGGTAGAAGCAGCAACAACGGCGAGCACTAACATTCGCTGTAGCTGTACAGGGGGCAGCAGCAGCAGTAGCAGCAACCGCTTTGTCGCGGAGCAGCAGGAGCAACTGCAGCTACAGCAGCGCTTCAGGCATTGTAGCAGTGGCGTTAGCAGTAGCAGCAACCATTGCAGCAGCGGCGGCAGCAGCAGTAGCGTACAGCAGCAGGTAGTAGCGGCGGCAATAGAAAGTGGCAGCCACGGCAGCAGTAAGCAGCAGCAGTAGTAGTTGCGCAGTTTAGCAATAGCAGCAGCAGCAGCGGAAGCAACAGTAGGAGCAGCGGCGACAGCATGAAGCAGCACATGCAGCTGCTACGCAGAGTAGCAGCAGCAGCAGCAGTAGCAACGGCGGAAGCTGCAGCAGCAGCAGCATCCGCACCAGCTACACCCGCCGTTGTAGCTGCTGTTGTAGGAGAACCTCGCAATCCTCCTGAGAGGGCCCCCGTCCCCTTGGAGGGACCCCCCTCGATCCCCATCAGGGGGCTCCGAGGGGGCTCGTCAGCCCCGTTCGCCCCCTTCCCCTCTTCTCGAGGGGGCCCTTGGAGGGCCACGTTGAGCCCCTCTGTGGGGCCTGTCGGCCCCGTCGGCCGACCGACGGAGGGACCGACAGCGGAGAGGGGCGGACCCCTCCCCTTCGTCGGCCACTCGCTCACTTGCTCGCTCGCTCGCTCAGCAAGCGAGCGAGCAAGATGTGAACGGGAGGGAGGGCCAGCCAAGCGGGACACACCGCCCCTCTCCCCCTATTTTCATCATTGCCCCAGCTTTGGGGCAATCGAGATCAGGGGTTGGAAGTTAAAAAAACACACGGAGGGGGTGCACCTGAGAGTAAGGTGTGAAGAGAAAAAAATCAAAGAGCGAGGGTGAGCAGAGGGGAGAACGAAAAAAAACAGGTGGAGGGTGAGGGCAAAGGAAAAACACACAAGGGAGCCTGAGGGCAAGAGAACAACAACAAAAGAGAAAATCATACAACTTCTACCATTGCAGCAGTAGCAGCTTTCGTGGCAGCAATAGGAGTGGCGGGCGGAGTTGTAACGACTACATAGTGAGGTGCAGTTGCAGCTGCGTTTACACTCCCTCCTTCCCAGATCACAGCAGATTGTCGTCAGCAGTGATTTCTGTTTCGAGGCGCATTGTGGACCGGCGTCTCCTTGGGGCCCGTGGATTGGTGCGCACAGTTCACTCTGGAGGATGGACAACGGATTCGAGTTTGTCCATCTCCGAGGGCTAGGTCGTCTACCGCTTGGAGCAGCAGCCACACCTGCACCCGCCACCTCTTCTGGTCTTGGAGCAGTCTTCACTTCACTAGTGGCAACAACATTAGTAGCCGCAGCTGGTCAGACTCCATTCTCCGGGCTTGCTGTGGTGCAGCACGCCTGTCTGGTCACGTTTGTTGACGTTGACATCATGACCTCCTTGAGTGACAGTACCTATTTGTCTCATCCTCTCCCGCGGATTGGTGCTTACCACCGGGAGTAGGTTCCCTCGGCACTTATCTATCGTCCAGCACATGAGATGAGTGCGCAGACAATTGAATAAGCGCGCTGCGCGTTTGCCTGCTATTACTGTGGTGATGGACGTCATGGTTGGCATCGATGCTGGACGCGCCCTCGTGGCTGGCATCCACCTTGGCTTTAGCCTCGTCCGAGCCTGCGTCCTCCACAACATACGGATCTGCCGACGTTGGTAGATCCCCTAGCCGGACCTCTGGCGAGCATATTCACCGAGATCCACAGGCTGGTGCAACAGCTTTGTGACCTCTTCGTCATTGAGTGTGCTTCTGCTACTCGTTTGTCGACCGCCTCTTTGACCACATCTCCTTCATCCTCTTGTTCTTTCTCATTCGATGGTGTCCCTTCAGCTTCACCTGTCGGTCTGTCCCAGGTTGCCACCATTCGTCTCAATACTCCATTCTCCTACGACTACGAGGCCACCTTGAGATGACAGGTCTTCATGTAGTCGTTCCAGTCGTGTGTCCCCGCGGCGTCGGCGTCAAGGCTCCGCACGCCGTACTCACGCCAGTTTTGATACACCCTTTACCTCCTCGGCTTCCGTTGCGGTACCTGTCAAGGGGGAGTGTGGTCACCACGTATTCCTTGTTATGACCGTAGCGATAGGATCCGCACTCGCGCCAGGTCGTGGTGCCCGAGCGTCCGCTCAGGCAGACTCAGATGATACGGTGACAACACATGGTGTGGAGTCTGATCCTGACATGGCGTTCATGGTGGAGACTTGCGTGTCATCATCCGGGCTGGATCCATGTCTTCTACGACAGCAGTTGACATCCAGGGGAGTGCAGACACGGCATCCTTGGATGGTGCCACTAGCGGCTCCGACCGGTGGAGGCCTAGGGGTGGCACAGGAGTCCCGTACGGATCGGGATGCATCTACCAGACTTTTGGAGGAGAGGGTGCAGTAGAGTCACACTAGTCTGGCGGATGTTGGAGTACTTCGAACGTGCATGTCATCGAGGTCGACATCTACGCTGGGGCTGCGGGCGGACGTTCTGCAGCAGCAGGTTGCATCAGGAGGACTGCAGGTGCCGCGTGCCTGGGCGGTGCCACTCGCGACTCCGGCTGGTAGTGGCCTGGCGGTGGCACAAGAGTCCCGTTTGGATCAGGATGCCCCATACAGATTTCCGGGGGCCTTGGTGCACGCGACTCACTCCAGCCTGACAGCGGTCGTAGTGCATGAGCAGAGTCGGCCGGCCGGTCTTTGAGAGGTTGAGGCATTCTTGAAGGTACCAGTTTTGAGAGATCTCACTGGGACATGTGCTACAGCACACACCGCACGCTCCATCGTGTCATCTGTGCCACTTGAGGACCAGCTTAAGTGTGAGGAGTCGTCAATGTTCCCAGAGTCTACCGGTTCTCGTACACACGACAGAGCAGCGACACACATGATGTAGTCAGACGGTGATCCTCACTCCATTCTCAAGCAGGTGGCAGCGACCAGCCTTCTGGGCGAGACAGTGCGTGAGCGCCAGCTGCGCTTGTTGGTTGCCTTGACGGGCATTGTTGAGCCGAAACCCTGCACATCTGTGTCCACTACGGCGGCAGTCGAGGACACTGGAGCAGATCCATACACGCGGATGGAGTCACCTCGTCAGCAGGAGCTGAGTTCTGCCCCCTTATTTTCACTTGTTGATGACCCTGCTAATCACATCGACACAAAGAGTGGTAGTACCTGCACGGATGACATTTCCACATGCTCCACGGCCTCTGAAGACTCCTTCTCCTTCTCTCTTGGCATGCGACCACTCACTCCTCATATGAAAGACATGAGCTGTGGTGTGGATGCGACACCTGCCCCCTGCACGTTGCATCCGATGTTCCAGCGTCTCAGCACATAGCGAGTTTAGTTGACCCCCAGGAGGATGCAGCAGCACCGGCTGCATCGTCTTGAGTAGTAGAGATGTAGACAGAGCTATACTCGCGAGTTTTGCAGTCTGCATGTGCAGCATCTAGTGAGGCAGAGTTTGTCCTACGTGAGGCAGATATAGGCCACCTCCACATGTCCGAGATAGATTACGTTGACCTACAAGAGCGTGTAGTGATGCTGCAACGAAAGGTGATGGCAGCGCGTGAGTGATTCTAAGAGGAGGGGAGCATCACTACTATCGCCATGAGCTTTACGCCACCAGCATCTGGCACACCCACACTCGGGGAGGATCTTATACCAACTCCGAGTATGACGTCAGTTGGAGACACTACCACAGGAGGGTTGAGCGTGCCTATAGTTTATGCCATCGTCGCTCCTGTCGACCCCATCATCGCTCCTCCTTCTTCTAACATTGCCATCACACGCATTCATCCACCCCACTCACCTTCCCCATCATCATCTTCATCCACGAGTGGTGATCCGGTTCGTCGCTCCAACTCTCCTCTTCCGGCGATACACCCATGTACCTCAGGGTGGTCTATCTTGCCTCCGAGGCCAGCTCCGCCACTTCATCCATGCTTGCATGCTGCTTGTCCATTCCCTTTCCTTCATCACACACAGATGCATCGCCGTAGAGTAGAGAGAGGAAAGACTGTGAGTTGGGACCCTTGGCAGTCACGCGAGGGTTGGTACACTCCGGGTGATGCAGATTGATGTGAGGAGTCGTAGCCAGAGACAGCACTTTGTCTTTGAGCATGAGAGCCGACTCGCACGTGACAGGGGGAGCTATCTCTACACGATGGACATCCCACATGACTCATCACCCAGGATGTGTTCACCTACAAGATCAGCATCTCCATCGAGGACATGGCTGCCAGGTTCATCTGCCCATGGGGAGTGTTTTGTGGACCTCGACCTGATGCGATGTCATGGGAGATGAATGGCGAGGTCCATGCGCTACTATGAGCATCTACAACATTTGACGTGTGGCTCATGCTACGTGCCTGTACAGTTGCATGTGGATGGTAGCACACTGTTGGTCGAGACCCGAACACTTGGTGGGTCATACCAGTGTCACGGGGAGACCATGTGATCGTGTGTCTCAGTGTGTGGCTATACTGCGTGAGGCATGTGCATGCGAGCTGGGTCGCTCTTAGTGGTCGAGACCCGGACACGTGGTGAGTTGCACCCGTGTTACGAGGAGATCCTCCCATGATCCTGTGTTTGGATGATGATGCTATTGTGTTGGATTGCTCGTAGTGGTTGAGACCCGGGCACTGGTACCGTTAGTATCACGAGGAGACCATCTTGTCGTCTGATATGTGTATGATGTGCATTACACTGGTTTGTGCACATGTGCATCACTCCCCTCATGGTCAAGACCCAGACACTTGGTGAGATGTGCCAGTGTTGAAGGATACCTTAGATGGGTAGAAGATGAGTGTGTGTGTGTGTGTGGTTGACAGGTGCAGATTGTGATTTGGCAGACGTTGCTATTCCATACCTTCGTTCATTTGTTATCGCGTGGACGGCTATGTCAGCCAGGGGGAGTGTTGGTTTGTGTGGCTTATATCCGTCACGACTGACGATGATGCATTATCCATATACCCACGTTCATGATATATGATAGAGGAGGGCGTGACGACACGACGGGCCTCCGGATTGCACCGAGACTTCTCCAAAACCTAAGACAGCGCCGGCGAGACGCGGTCGATGCGTTCCGGCAGCCCTGTGGGCTTGTCGGGAGCTAGGAGAGTTTTCTCGGTGGGTTGAGACCCGTGCACCCGCTGGACTATACCGGTACAACGAGGAGACCCAGTGGCTATATTTGTGCTTCCGATGGTCGGAAAGCCGTGTGTGATGTCTAGACGTTGATTCCGAGATTTTCTGGCACTGATCCTATCTTCTCAGTGGTCTAGACCCGGGCTCTTGGAGAGCTGCTCCAGTGCCTCAAGGAGACCACTGTTATTATTTTGGTGGTGTACGTAGTGTGTTCTCCCCGCTGACTCGTTTGGGTTCAGCGGGGGTGACGGGGCGCGGTGCAGCTAGCTGCCGGCGCCCCTACTTAAGCTCGCTAGGGGCTCATTTGTACTCTCTCGTTGTTCTTTTCCATTCAGAGTTCTAGACTTAGTCAAACTCTTTTCGTCTTGCATCGCACTCACACACAGAGCTCATGTTCGTTTTTGCATGGGCTTGTACGCCCCAACATATTTCCATTTTACGCAACCTCTAAGTTTACAGATAGTCATGGGAGCCATGGAAACTGGCGAGGTTTTTTGCAGTCGCAAGTGTGTCAGTCATGCATTTACGAGGTAGTCATCGTCATTGGAGCGAGAGCGGTGAAAACAAGCAAGCAAGCAGTGAGTTCGATCTAGCTTGCTCTCAATCCACACAAATGCGGATATGACCCTGTTTTCTATTTTTGGTTGTCGTCCTAACTCAGTCAACAGAGTATTCACCATGAGTACCAACCCGGATAAGACTCATCCTAGCTCAAAGTCAACGCACAAAAGGAGAGCCTGAGAGGTTGGAACGCTGTGTGTTCCATGGTTCCTAGCCATATTTCAGCGGAAGGGACACGCCAATTGCAACGTCTCTCCTCTCTCAGTCACCTGCATCGGTAATGTGTGAGATGTGCAATGAGGCCAGAGGTCACCACGTGTCTGTGACACACAAACCAACAGTAGAATGCAACGGAAGCGCAAGAAAGCAAACATATGGCTAGGGGAAAAGCGCGAAGATTTTCCCCTAGCCATCCATTGAAGCTTCAATAGCTTCAATGTGATGACAATTGACAAACACAGTGCTGGCCGTGGTGTCTGGTTAGTGATACATAGGATAGGTTCTGTCCCAAAATCGGCGCAAAAACACTACAGGTTTAACCTCTTGAATTCAAAGGTGTTTCAAGAAGGTGTTCTTTTTCTCTTTTCCATTTCCAAAACCCTAGGACGAATTGTGGACCGATTTGAAATTAATGGTAAGTCAATAATGAGCTCGGGGAGGGACCATATATCCATGAAATTCTCAATAACTATAGCTATATCCATGTTTCGCACATAAACACGCCATATCCGAAGTCAAAATCCCTTTGCTCTTTGTTAACTCTATATCCAACGACCATGAAAAACAAGGTTCCAATGTTGCACTTAGGTGCTCAGGGTTACGCAGTAACCTACGCAGATTTGGACAAAAGGGGAACACAAGAGAAACTTGCTAATGAAAATGTAGGAAATAAAAGAATCATGAAAGACTATAGCGGGAGGGCTGGTTCGGCCCTCCCTCCTCGCTGAAGCCAGGGATGGTTGCGCACCACCCCTTGCGTCAGCGAGGGCTGGCCGACGGCCAGCACTTCGCTGGCCGCCGGCCAGCTAGTTGCCGGCTGGTTGGACGACCGGCAATCGGTCAAGTGACCAGCCAGTCGCAAGATGGCCAGCCGCTAGCCGCCGATCGCGTCCTGAGCCCGATCGGCGGCTGAGGGGCTGCGAGGGCCTTGAGGGTGAGGCCTCGTGGCCTTGTGCTCTCTCCCCCCTTGCAAGCAAGCAAGCGAGGACAAGGGATAGGGAGAGCGAGGGTGAGAGGGAGGAGCGAGGGGAGCGCGTGAGAAAAGTCGGCGCGAAACCGCCGATCGTGCCTTGCACGCGATAAATTTGTGCCGACGCGTAAAAACCAAAACTTGAGTTTGTTTAGGATGAACTACGAGTTTCAAAACGGAAAAACTTGTGCGAAATCACGAGTTTGATGTAATACCCCCTCGTTTCAGACCCAGAATGAGGGGGTGAGGTAAAAACGGAAATGGGCCTCCAGAGACTTGAATTATTCAAGTCTCCTTGCACAGAGACATTGATGACAATTGCCTCCAGAGTGACACGGTGGGGAAAACCCATTGAGCGAGCTATGGATCCCATTTGGTGAACTCCGACGACGACCTAAGTGCAGGAGCTAGAGGTTCCGACCCGTTATAATGGTTCTTAGAGCTAGACGACCCTGGCGATCTAGGATTCGCCAGAAACGGCGGCTACACCCTATATGAAACGCCGCCGGTAGCTACAAGAAACAATTGAAATACCAAAGGGGCATAGAGCGTCCATACGAATCCGTTTCAAGCGTAGAAAAGTGCGTTTGGAAGCTCTTGAAGAGCTATACACCAACTTCCTAACTCCTTTTAGCTTCTTCTTCACTCCAGGGAGCTTGGTGGATTTTTCTTGAACGGGGTGGGGAGTTCTCACTCCCAAAACCACCATCTTACATCCATTTCCGAGGTTCTTGCGTTCCTTCTTTTATCCAAAATTTGGGACAACATTTCTTCCCAAGGCCAAGGGCTCGCATGGCGTGAGAACACTCCAAAAGGAGGGTAGACAAGACCTTGAGGATTTTTTCTGGCTTACTCAACGCCGTCGGCTTAAGGAATACGCCGCCAAGGAGTGCGAGATGTGCGAAGAAGACCCAAGTGGAGGCCAAGGAAGACAAGGAAGATTAGAGGACAAAGAGAGGACAAGAAGTTAGAAGGAGTGGAGGAGTCGCTAGGACTTGCTAGAACTCCTTTCTCATTCATTTTCCTTGTTTTGTGAGCGACACTCACACTTTGTTTGTCATTCCCTTGGTATCTAATTTTCTGTTTTCCTAGATTATAGTGGCTACCAATTGCCACGAGTCACGGCTTAGGGAGACTAGTTACTAAATCCACGTCCTTGTACCGACTGTGGCGGCATAGCAAAACAAAAATCAAATCTATGATTTCCTCACCGATCGTGAGAGCAAGGACAGTGTGGGAGGCGATTCCTCCTTGAAGTTGTGGGTTGACCCCACAATGGTTTGGACGTGCTAGTTGCACGGGCGACGAGATGGCAAGTGCCGGACCGTCCAAGACTAACAAGGGCAAGGTGGTGATGGCCTCACCACACGCCCTCGGCGGAATCCAAATTTTAGGAGCCGTCGTCGTGAGGACAGTTGTCAAACCAAAGGTAACCGTATCTTCAAAGGCAGCCAACGCCAATCTTGGTGACATTGAGAAGCGTGTGGAGGCCAGAAAAGTGCTCGATGAGCACGTCGACGCGCACGTGGACGACCCCAAGCGACGGACGACGCGATGGAGGAGGATCACTCAGAGGGTGACCCCGACAAAGAGCACAACGCCGACGATGGCAAAGGCGACAAGGATTGTGATCATCGCCATCGTCATGTGGCAAACTTGAGCCGATTCCTCGAGAAGGGCAATGCTTGAAGTTGTCGATAGCAGCGAGTCTGTCGAGAGCAGCAAAGGCGCCTAAAGTAGCCACGCGGGAAGTTCATGCGAGAACTAGCCAAACGATGTCGTCGCGAAGGTAATTTGCAATGATGGCCGCAGGCTCGCAGAGTTTGCTACTGAGGCAGCGGGCCGAATCAAGATCATCATCGACGGTGGAGGTACAGCACCACTAGAAGGAATGGGGACGGATCCCCCTTCTTACGATGTGGCCTCAATGGGGTAGGGCAGCGTCCACTCGAGTGTTGTCACTGACGACATCATCCTCCAAAAGGTGGGACGTCTTGGAGGCGTGTACGCGAACCATACCCTCCTATAGTGGGTAAAGGTGCATGGACAACGCGAGGCCCTGGAGGTTATCGCCAATGCTCTATCAACATTAGAGCTGAAGTTCGCATTCACGAACCTGCTGGTCCATGTTCGACAGAGCATCACGGACCTGGACCGTGATCGCCAGCTACAACGCCTAGCCGCTCATGAGGCAAGTCGGTGATGTAATGACCTTGACAAGTCATTGTAGAGTGTGACGCACGTGCGGATGTAGTAGCACGTGCAGTGCAATGCAACTTCTGATGCCAGTGCCGGTGGTAGCGACGACTTGCCCACCTCGACAACTTTGGGACTGGTCATGAACACGTCCTTCCTCCACAGTGTGGAGATCTTCCAAAAGGACATGAAGCTGACCGACTGGCTGAATTGCATGGAGCACGTTCTACGTGTTCACAAGGATCCACTCAGTCAGTGGGACGACCTTGCCATAACGCGGCGTGAAGACAAGGTCTCAAGTATGTGGTCAAGGAGTGGGGTATGCAGCAGCCACACCTCGAGTGGTAGCCGATGCTGTGGCAGGCTTTCCACGTGATCATGTGTAAGATATGAACCCAACATGAGGAGGTACAGTGCGCCTTCCACAAGATCAAGGACTTCAGGCAGCTTGGTAACTCGCTCGAAGCCTACTTGAGCGAGATCACCCCAATCGTGGAGGAAGCTAAAGTTTTCACTGAGGATGATGGGACTCAGACCTTTAATTACCCAAAGTGTATGCTGTTGGAGTACTTGCGTGACGGTCTTGCCACTAAGATGTTGAAGGACAAGACCACCACAACGGCAACCGGTCGGGCTTGGACAAGCTGGATGGCGTTGCGGGACTACATGAGTGAAGTGTATTTGGCAAACCACAAGCACTACTCGGACACAAAGCCAAATGCGCGTGCACAACAAGACCGCGACATGTGCATGGACACTGTGGGGACTAGAGGAGCAGCCGGGCAGCGGGGCAGGGCCAAGGGCAAGGAACCCGCAAACCCTTCAGTCAAGAAGACTGGCAGGCACAAGAATCCAAACCACAAGTGCAACCGTGACAATGACGAGCTACAGGCGGCACGTAATCGTTGCAACACAGCCTTTTGCAACGGCCTCTGCAAAAATTACATGCAGCCGCACCACTTTAGGACTCAGTGCCCTGAGGATGCTACTGGTGGACAAGAGGCCGTGGTGCTAGGTGAAGCAATGACACCTCGTGGGGATGTTGCAGAAGGAGTTCGCGGACAAGGCCGTGGACAGGGCCACGGTCGCGGTAATGGACCCGGTCGTGGAAACGGGTAGTGACGTGGTGCGGGTGTTGCCCACCCCTGAGTGATATTCGTGGGGACCACTCAGGGGTAATACTGGACGAGGAGTATGGGTTCATGTTTTCAGACGAGGATGTTAAATAATATGAGTTTTTGACGAGTTCAAACTTCTTTGTGGTTTTCTCCCCTCTTGTTGAACCTCATTCTACACTTGTTGATGGTCATTACCCACTAAACCTTGCATCTTGGGATGAAATACATGATCGTACATGCTTAGTGGTGGCGAATCTGACCACTGTGCAAGATTTGTGTAACACATTCATTGAAGCAAAAGCCCTCAAAGCGATAAGTTCAATCACGTCTATGGTACCTTTATTCAACAATTTCAACCTAGTCAAATTTTAAGACTGGAAGGTGCTAGCCGAATCGACACGTGCCCACAAGATGTGGACTTGAGTAGGTGAATCATGGGAGCTGCGGTGTCTAACGTCTAGATTATGTGTTTATCACAAACTCGGTTTGCTATCGTTGAGTTTGTCCACTCAAAAGAGTGGGGACAACATGACGATACAGTTCAAAGGACACCTCGTTGGTCCTCCCGTGAACGAACTTTCTGACACTGGAGGAGATGACTCCTTTGTCAGCCTTGGCTTTACCCGATAGGTTGGCCTGAAGTACGAGCCATCGAATGGCGCAGTTGTTGTCGGTGACAACCGTACGGTACCCGTGATTGGTACTTGTAAAGCAAAAAAATGTATTCAAGGATACAGACAGAGTGCCATATTGAAGGTACTCAACCTTCTTGACCCGTTTGACATGGTGATAGGTGATCCCTAGCTCCGTGAAAACAAGAATCTAATGTGCTTTGAATCAAAGCGTTTGATCCTCCGAAAAGGACAGCGTCGCTTTAAGCTGATTTTGAGTACGGAACTTTCGCCTACCTGACTCAAAGTCCATTCCAGCTAAGGTTGTCGATAATTCTTGGTCTATGATGTAGGTCAAGAAATGTATTCGACAAGAAATGTATTCGACAAGGTTGTCGATAATTCTTGGTCCAACTACAGAAGGTGGAGGATGACATGAAGGAAGGCACGCCACAAGAGATCAAATCTCTCTTGACGGAGTTCTCGGATGTATTCCAAGACCAACTGACTGGGCTTTAGCCAAAACGACACATGGGCTACACGATTGCGCTGCAACCGGAGGCGACTCCTCCATTTAGACCCATGTACCGCCTTAGTCTAGTGGAAAGGCAAGAGGCCAAACTCCAAATCAAAGAGTATCTTGCAAAGGGATGGATCGAGCCAAGTGGCTCACCGTACGGTGTGCCCATCCTTTTTGTGGAGAAGGACGGTGGTTTACGCATGTGCGTGGATTATCTGGCGTTGAACAAGCTAACGGTGAAAAATCGATTCCACTTACCGTGGATTGAGGACTTGTTTGACCAAATCCAAGGGGAAAGAGTATTTTTTCCTTGGATTTGTCTCAAGAGTACCATCAAATCCGCATCACGGAAGAGGATGTGCTCAAAACCGCGTTTCAAATGTACATGGGACACTATCAGTTCCGAGTGTTATGCTTCGGGTTCTTTAATATCAAAGTCAAAAGGCAGTAGGGTAGCAAAGACCATCCGTACACCCTCCTTGAATTTCCCACGCCCATTGGGACGGGGGAAACTCTACCAAATTGTTTTTTGCAGAGTGGTCTGTCGTCATGCCTGACAATAACAAGTATCTTATTGCAGAGCTGTGGTGTGAGCTGCGTGTCACTGAGTAGGGCCTCCAGGCACAAGCCAATGACCACGCCAAACTAGCTGATGAGGTCGCTGTGTTGGTCCTCTCTCCCCTGCCTGTCCCATCTCTCAGTGTCGCCGCTACAACACCTGCTGCAGCGTCTGCCACCTCCGGCTCGATTTCCTCTAGCCTTGCTGCAACTTCCTCGTCTGGCTCGACTGCCTCTGCTGCCGTCCAGCCCACCGCACTTGCACCATGCCAGTACGACTTCTACTCCCAGCCGCCAGTGCTGGCCCCTTGTCTTGTCTGTTCCACTTGGGTCGTGCACTTTAGCGCTTGGGCACAGGGGGAGCACCTATGGGAGCATTACTTCCCAGCTGACCCTAATGCCAACCCTCCTTTTGTGCCTGTACCCTCTAAGGCTGCGTGTGCTGTGGGAGCTCTCATAGCTACTGCGCCTGACCACCTGACCGATGACATCGGCACCTAGAATGCCGATCCCACCACACGCACTACCGCCAACCCCATTGGCGCTTATGCACCGTCGCTCCACCGTCACTGGCCAGGCTGTCTAAAGCGCACTCACTGTTCAGTTCAACACCTGGCTTATGTGCGGTGATGAAAAAGCCAATGTCCACTGGGTCCGTGGCATCAAAATTCTTCGTGAGCTTGGGAATGTTTTGCCTGGTCAGCTCTCAGCCGTATTCCATTTATGACCAATTCTCCCAAATCCATTAACTCTATAATCAATCTACACGCATGGTACACATACAAGTGAAAGTACCAGGTACCTTTTTACACGGATATAGTCATTGACTAGGAGCCATCCAGCTATGAAACACAAAACATTGGAAGCTTCCAAGAAACATCCCAATTCCACTTTCTGTCCTAGGAAATTTCCTATAAACTTACCATTCTTCATGAACATACAAAACAAGTGATACACTAGCTCATAAAATTCCCCCCAAACATGTGGACGAAGACGATACACTTGCTATCCAAAGAATGATACACTATCGCATACAATCGCCACATACACT
>SZWC01004905.1:117211-134587 GCA_023375785.1 Penium margaritaceum
CCTCCCCCCCCCCCCCCCCCCCCCCCCCCCCCCCTCCAACCCTTCACCTTTTCTTTGGTTTTTAAGATGGTCCAGGCAGAAAATTCCTTCCATCCTCCCCCCCTTCCCCCACTAGGAAACCCCCAAGAAACTACCATGAGATTACAAGTAGGCCAATACAGAGGTCCACATATGTATTAAAGGACATCGATGAACTATACCTAACTATGGTGAACGACCTGATCCCAGAACTCTCTGACCTTGTATACAAAGTCAACGCTGACAAGCTGGTTCATCTTGTTGCACAGCCAGTTCCCCAAAAGTCCCCACCTGGAGTCGGTGCCCTATGGGACTTTGTCTCTAAGCGTCTTGATGACTGGTGGACCAGCCTGTAGACTAGGCACCTACACTGCTCTATTTTCACCGGCATTGCCGCTCTCGCCGTCTCTGCTGCTCCATCCTCTACCTCCTCTTCTCCAGTATTTTCCTCAACTACAGGAGCAACATCTCATGCCGCACAGGGGCTAGACCTTGACTGGGGCAGGGGCACTAAGGGGAAGGACAAGAAAAAAGAGGATGCCTCTCATGCACGTTGATTTGATCCGTCGTTTGCTCAAACTGTGGCTCAAGCAAGAACACTGCCCGCAAGTGTCCTACTCCTCTTAATGACACCCCCCTGGCAACCACAATGCATGCCCACCGGGTCCGTACTAACAATTCATCCTCATTTGCCCAATCCTCCAGCTCACGCACTAGCCTCACCTCCTCGACAGTGCATGTCCACTCCACGTCTGGAACCTCCTTTGCTCCCCCTTTTCCTTACCCATGGGGGTGGCCCCTGCTCTACGGCGCACCGTCATCCATTGGGTCCCCTTCCTCTGCTTACACACCACTACCATGGCATCCGTCTGCCTCCCCGTAGCAGACACATTCCACTGCTCCATCAGTCTCTGTACTGCCAGTCATGCTAGCATCGTCTGAGGGCGCGCATTAGCTGGAGCAATCCCTTACTTATATGCTGCTCCTCTGTGATCAGGGAGGTGAGAGTGTGACTGTACGCCCCAGAGGTCATGTGTGTCAGTGTGATGTTGTCTTACGTGGGGGCCCGTCCGGGTGGGTTCAGAGGAGTCTGCCTGCGTTTGTCCCGTGGATTAAGACATGGCAGTCTGTGATCCTTCCTTGTTGTGTTTTGTCCTGTGGCCCGCTCTCCTTGTATGCTCCCACTGTTGGCACTGTCGCCACTTGTGGTATTCTCCCATCTATGCTTGGTTCCGAGGGCTTCTGGATCTTTGATTCTGGGGCCACTCACCACATGACCTTTGTTCGTGCCGTGTTTGTTACTCTCGGTCCCATTGGCTCCGTCCGTTTCATTCGCACTGGCTCTGGGAGAGATCCTCCCTGTTCAGGGTATTGATGTTGTACGCTTTGTTGGCCCCAATGGTGATGTATTCCTGTGAGAATTATTGTACGTTCCCACTCTCGAGGTGAGCTTGCTGTCTGTCACTACCCCCGACGAGCAGGGTATGGACTTCACTGCCAGTCGTGGTGTTGGCACGGTCTCGTTCCATCCACTCGGTTACGCTGTTCTGATTGGTGTGCACTATGAATGGTTGTGTCGCGTCCCTTTGTTCGCTACCGCCTCCTCTCCTTATGGCACTACCCTTGTCCACGTCGCTACCTCTATAGTGCCCAAACATGTCTGTTTTCTACATCGTCGCCCTGGCCATGTGCATACTGAAGCTATTACCAACATGCTCCATCTCTTGCTTGCCCTTGACCTTTGCAGTGCCTCCTCCCCGCTCCCTTGCTCGACTCACTGTCTGGACTGTGCCCAAGGTAAAATGAACCACTCCCCTTTCTTCTCCTCTGACAGTCTGTCCACGCACCCACTTGATCTTGTCCATGTGGACTTCATGGAGCCTTTGTATTATGACATCCTTGGCGGGTAGGATCGTTATGTTCTGTACCTCACCGACGATTTCTGTCGTTACCGCTGGATTTTTACTCTTCGTCAGAAGAGTGATGTTTGTCGTGTCCTCGACTTGTGGCTTTTCCATGCTGAACATTCGTGCCAGTGATCCCCGTGTGTCCTTCGAAGTGACCGCAATGGTGAGTTCATGGGCTCCAGTGCTCGACTTCTTGAGTCTCGTGGGGTCTTCATTGAACTCATCGCCCCATACACTCCATAGAAAAGTGGAGTGTCAAAGCAGTGGAACCACATGCTTGTTGATGGTGTGTATTCTCTGCTATCTATGTCCGGCTTGTCCCCCCTCTTCTCCTTTGAGGCTATGAGCTACATGACTTGGGTGTGGAACTGCGTCCCTCACAGTCCCCTTCCCCGGCCAGTCACTCTATTCGAGTGGTGGCATGGCTGTTGTGTCGACCTCCGACCTGCTTGGTTGTGGGACAGCATCGCCGCTGTCTGGCTTCCAGACAACATTTGTGATGGGAAGTTTTCCCAGCATGATCGCATCTGTCCCTTCCTTGGCGTCTCTGTCCAGTCAAATGCTTGACGTTTTTGGATCCCAAGTATTAGTGTGTCGTTGAGTTGCGCGATTCTCTGTTCTTTGAGTTAATCTTCCTACGTAACCTGGATTGCCGTGCCTCTCCATCCTCCATGTCTTAGCTCTTTTGGCTCGGGGGGATCTTCCTGACTTCGTCACACTCTCATCGCCTAGTCTTTCGTCTTCTCCCACGTCTCACCCATTCTCTGTGTCATCGTTGCCATCTGCCATTCCCTCGCCTCCAGGGCCAGCCAGCCCCCCACCTCTGGCAATGTCCTCATTGTCGGCTGACACTCCCTCATCTTTTTCGTGTACCCTCTCGCCCTCTCCGGTGTCCTCTCCATCTCCCATCTATGCTTCTGCCCCTCCGCCTGTGCCTCTCTCACCTTCAGTCGTCGTCACACCTAAGACCTCCACCGGGCACACTAGTGTCTCCTTTTGTTCGTGAAGGACGGCTCTGTGCACTCTCTACACGTCCTAATGCTACTGGCTCCTCTCACACCGGCACCTCTCACTCTTCCACTTCTCAGACACGCTCTAAGACCCTGCCTTACCCTACCAACCTTGATGCCCTTGGGCTGGCCACAGGGATTGTGCATCCCAACACTGGCCTAGGGTACGCGCTCATTGCGGATGAGTCCCAGTGTGCTATTGAGGCATCTATGGTAGGCTTTGTTAGTGAGTGTCACACGGCCGCCGGAGCAGTCACATTACCACCGAATCCCAGTACTGTGCGTCAAGCACGTGAGTCCACTGATGCCTTGCTGTAGGAGGCAGCTATGCATGAGCAGCTCGATGCTTTGGATGAGCATGCCATCTACAAGCTTGTAGACCTCCCACCCGGGCGTAAAGGTGTCTCTACACACTGGGTATTTCAAAGAAAGCTAAAGCCTGACAGCACAGTTGACCGCTACAAGGCTTGTCTCACCGCAATGGGGTTCTCTCGGATTCTTGGCATCGATTTTGATGAGACGTTTGCACATGTAGCACGGTATACAACAGCAAGGGAACTCCTCAACCTGGTCACTCACCATGGTTGAGAATTGGAGCAGATGGACGTGAACAATATGTTCTTACACAGACATCTGGAAGATGAAATTTACATGGTGCAGCCATCTGGATTCACCGATGGCACTGAGAATGTAAGGCGGTTACGAAAGATTCTTTATGGCCTGAAGTAGTTGTCGCGATGCTGGAACCAGGAGATTACTTCCACCTTTGAGAAAGGGAGGGTACCGCCATAGTACAGTTGACCATGCACTCTTTGTGAGCCTGTAGTCTGTACCCTTCTTTGCATTCCTTATGCACGTTGATGACCTACTGATCATGTTACCCAACGCCTTCGTAGTGCGCTCGGCGAAGGTGCTGCTGTAGTCCGCATGCAAGATGAAGGACCTCGGTCCCGCTCGGGTCTTCCTGGGGATGGAGAGCATGACCGCAAGTAGCGCACTCCTTGTGTCCACCAGGTTGCGCATATGCATAGCCTGGAGGAGAGATTTGCATCCCTTCTTGAGTCTGTGCCGACTACGTTAACACCGATGACCCTTGCAGGTCAGAGGTTGCTAAAGACACTGGATGTGTCTAGGCTGGGGGAGCCGGTGGATGTCACCGACTACCTTTGTGTCATCGGCTCCCTCATGTAACTTGCCACAACCATGATTGTGGACGTGTCCTTTGCTGTTAACATTTTGGCACATTTTTCGCAGTGTCCACATTTGTGTCACCTACAGGCCACACTGCACGTGGTACGCTATGCGCTCTCCACGGCAAGGGTTGGGCTTTGTTTCAGAGCACAACCTTCTCTTGTTGTTGAAGGATACACTGACACTTACTTGACTTATGATGTTGACGTCCGCAGCTACACGGGGTACATTTTCCTTGTCAATGGGACTGCATTATCATGGAAGAGTAGAAGGCAGGAATGTGTAGCACGGAGTTCGAGCGAGGCAGAGTACGTGACGCTTGGTGCTGGCACATGTGAGAGTGTCTGGTATAGCTGATTGCTACAGCAGTTACGCGTGTCCATCCGTTGCATCACCATGCGCTACTATAACCAGAGCACAAAGGCCATCGCTGGACATGACGGCATGCATCATGCATGCAGCATGCATGCACAAAGCATATTAACGTTGAGTATCATTTTGTGCATGAGAAGATTGCTGCAAGTGATGTTCTCATTGTTTGGGTCGACACTCGCAAGCAGCGAGCTGACTTCCTCACGAAGGCGCTAAGCAGAAGCGCCTTCAAAGCAGCTGTGCATGCTGTTGGCCTGTTGTGTGCTCGTGATGCTCCTGGATGATGTTAGTTGCACCTGTGTTTTTTCATTGTACCTCTGTACAGTCTAGTGTTGTTGGTCCCTAGTGATTGTGGTCGTCCTCGCGGTACTTGCCTGTGTGCATGTGTTGTCTGCGGGTCATGGGGGAGTGTTAATGTGGGTGTCACTGACACATATTGACCTCTGAGCTTGTTGCACACATATCACCCCTTGCAGGTGACGGACGAGTTGCTCTATGGTTGATGGTGGCCCATCTGTCGATGTTCATATGCTAGTGATCGAAGAGACTGTGGCAGTCATGTGAACGGGCTGCCGACAGGTTGAACCCAGGCCGCCATGGAGATGCAGAAGATAGTTATGCAGGATTTGATGCATGAGACCTGCATACGTGTATTCGCACTCTGGATGATGCTTTACAGTCTTGTACTTTTGGGAGGGGGCTGTTGGCATCAGAATAGGGTAGCTCGGGTTGGACCCCTGATGCAGAATGCTGCCGGATTCTCCTGGCAGCATAACAGGAAAATGGGTTGTGGGAATCGAGGTCGAGCCACACAGTGGACAAAGCCCCACCGTCGAATATGAGCTCGCGTCTAATACGACCGTGGGGGAGCTTTACATTCGGTTCCCCACTCGACTCCTTTCACTCTCTTCGAACGTCTGTTTTGCCAAATTTAAGCACATCCATGTCTATGGCCCTTTAGTGTGTGTAAACCTCACCTTGACTTGTTCCCTCGCATCAAGAATGATGGCGTAGACAACCCGGAATCTTATGTGGGAGTGGTCCACTGATCCAACTGGAGACGACTCATCCTCTCGATGGCCTCACCTCTAGAGCCCAGAACCCTAGCAAACAATCACTCCAGGGCATCGTAACTATTGCTGTTGACCATCGCTATCATCACTGTTACTTTCGTCTCCAACCGGCACCTGCTGCTACGAGCCCTATTGCTACACAACCTGTTGTTGCACGTCCTGATGTGGTGCTCCGGCTACGGCTGGCGGAGGCTGTTGCGTCCTCTGTAGCATAGTGATAATCTCATCGAGGGTGGCCACCTACGCCACCTGCTACTGCCTGATGCCCTGTTAAGCCTGGAGCAAGGAGCCGATGGCTTGGAAGCAAGGACTAGATGTCTCAGCCACGGAGTCAGAGCCAAAAGGAGCAGTAGGCCCCTCTTGCTTGTCATCACCAGGCGCCACGTGGGCCGCTCATTAGGGCGAAACACAAAAGTGGTCAGATTGAGAATCTGACTGGGTTTCCGAAGAGCTTGGGATGCGTGGAACATTTGAAGCCCAGGTCACAAATTTGGCCGTCACTGCTGATGTCATTACCCACAATGATGAAATCACCATGAAGGTGCTCCGGGTTTCTATGAGAGAAACCCGGAGCAATGATGCGGCAAAAGATGTTGAACGCAATGGTGGTTGTTTCGTATCGAAAAACCTAAAAAAGGGTTAAAAAGGATAAATTGACCTTGGGGCCCGGGTTCTTAGGTAGTCCCAACGCGAGGACCCGCATTGCCGAATCCATCAGCGCCGGAGCCTGTGTTCAGGCGGCATTCAGCTAAGAATCCCGCATGCTGCCGGCGCGACACGAGATAGCCGGCCTGCTACCGGGCTGGCCATCTCAGGTGACTGCTTGCCAGTATAATGCGCCGGGAAACGGATTCGACAATTTCGTGAAACTCTAAACCATGCGGTATGGAAGGATAACATTGTTGGAACCTGTTTTGTTGACATGTTTCTCTTTTCTGAGTATGTTAGTCATTAAACAAGTCCAATTCCGTTCGTCGAATTGTTTGTTACTTACCGACTGTCATGGGCGAACGCTGGCCTTCGATGTTGCCGACGGGCCCTAAGCTTGTGGAAGTTGGCCGACGAGGCCCTCTGGTTGGTCAGATCGGCCGGCAGGGCTGAAGGGTTGGTCAGATGTTGAAACGGGTTCCTGGAAGGAACCGCGCAACCAACCAGGGCTCCGAGGTCGAAGTGCCCGTAAAAAAAACCACTTTTTTTTATCACAGCCTGAAATCCAGAAAAACTCTAGATCTGCGAGCGTGTTTTTCATTTTTGTTTTTGACACGGCACAAAACGAAGCGCGAGTGGAAGCTAGAAAACATAGGCAGCAGGTTGGGGCAGCAGCGTTGTTGATGCAACGTGCGGGCTTCTACGCTCGTTGCTTAAGTCTGCTGCCCCCTCAGTCTGCTACTCTAGAGTCCAAGTCTGGAGGCTCTGGGTTTGTTACTCAGAAACGCGCGCGCCAGTGTTAGCGCCAGAAAGCAGCTAAAAACTGAAAGTGACTGATTAGGAATGCAGAATGAGCAACAATGGGAGACCCCTCCAAGTTCTAGCTCCCCCCCACTAGTGTAGAACTTGTTACTCAGCTAACCAACCAATCAGAAAATAGTCTTGGACCTATTTCCTGGCATGTAGGGGTCTCTCGGTGAGCCTTGCCAGACGCCTGACAGCCCAAAACCCAGGCGTCGTCCGTTTTGCCTGAAAACTGGACCATACCACAAAACCGACGTTGCTAACGCAGTCGTGCGGTCAAAATCAGCTAGAAAAACAGCAGCAAGGAGTTATGGCTGCCCGAACCCAGGCAGTGCCTATGACAGTCAGCGATGCCAAACAGGGCCATACAGTAGGAGACCTGGACCCTAGGCACGGCATCATGCTGCAGACGCAATGCCACAACCAGACACAGCGATAGGTGCATGCAGACAACATCTGCACTAGCAGTGACCGCCGGCGGCCCGACCGCCGAGGTCTCCAGATGGAGCTGAGCGCATCGCCAGAGGGAGGAGGCTCCAGTGAAAGGTGAGTGGGCCTCAGCGTGCGTCGGCTCCACCAAACGACACTCCAACGGCGTCAAGTCTCGCCTTTAATCATTTGCACACCGATGTACACAAGCCAGGAGGAAACAACAGAATACAATGAGAGATGGACAAAAACCAACACTCCCCCATGACTCACAGGCGTAGTGCACATGTGCGGACAGAGACACAGTCAACGACCAAACTCCCCCAGGCCAAGGTGAAATGCAAGCAGGGACACAGAGAGTCACTCACGGACGCATGCCGACTGAACTCACAGCCTTCTTAAATGAGTCATGCTTTAGTGCCTTGGTCAAGAAGTCAGCCAACTGCCATGCTGTCTCAACCCACACGATGCTGACGGTGCCGTCATGCAACAACAAACGCACATAGTGATTCTCAACGTTGATATGCTTTGTGCGTGTGTGATGCATGCCGTCATTGTCGGCGATGGCGATGGCACTCTCATTGTCACAATGCAACGTGATGGATGCGACAGACTGACGCAACTCGAACAACAGACGACGCAACCGCACACTCTCACATGCGCATGAGCGAAGAGCAACTTACTCAGCCTCAATAGTGCTGCGTGCAATGCACCCCTGCTTGCCACTGCGCCAGGACACAACTGTACCGCCAATCCGAAACATCCAGCCTGTGCGACTCTTACCATCCGGACTGCTGGCCCAGTCACTGTCCTTGTAGCCCACCGCGACGTAAACCAGAACATCGGCAAAAGTCTGGCCTCGCGGACTGACGAACAGTGTGGGGTTAGCGGTGCTGCGCTAGAGCCCGCCACGAAGCAGCGTGCTGCTGATTTCTTGGTTCCAGCACCGAGGCGACTACTTCAGGCCATACAAGGCCTTACGCAGTCGCCAGACTCTCCCAGTGCCATCGTCGAAGCCTGGGGACTACACCATATAGAGCTCCTCACCCTCGAGTGAACCATGGAGAAAGGCGTTGCTCACATCCACCTGATGCAGCTCCCACCCATGTTGGGCGACCAGGCTGAAGAGCGCCCGGCTAGTGGAGAACCAGCCAACAGGAGCAAAGATCTAGTCATAGTTGACCTAAGGCATCTGGGCAAACCCCTTGGCTGTAAGGCGGGCCTTGTACTTGTCTAAGGACTCGTCGAGCTTCCACTTGCACCGAAAGACCCACTTGGCGCCGATGGCCTTCCGACCTGGTGGAAGGTTGACGAGGTCATACACATGGTGCTGTCGGATAGCGGCGAGCTCATCGGCGTAGGCAACGTCCTACTGTGCAGCTTCAGGAGAGGCTGATGCCTTGCGCGGGGTGGCTGGGTCCTTCGGGCGTGCTGTGGAGCGGAGTGAGAGAGCGTGTGCATCTCTAGCGTAGGTGGGATGCGTGTGAGTGCAGCCATGACAGCGTATCGATGCTTCTGATGAAGCATGGCATAGCCTAGTACGTAGCCCGGGTGAAGGTCTGTAATGATGGCCGAGGTAGTCAAGCCGAGGGCCTTGGTGCCAGGGTCCCCACTCACGATCTTGGGAGTGGAGGAGACACGTGGGGCCATGGGGGGTCGCGGCGCCAAGGAGCGCGGTGCGACGGTCTGCGTGCTCACTGACGGTCTGGGTCGAAGGCTACCGCCTAGGCCACGTGTGTAGCATGGCAGGGCAGGCGATGGCACTGAGTCCGACTGGCCAATGGAGGCGGACGGGGTTAATGGCCCGGAGGGGCCGGCGGATGCGACCGAGGGATGCTAGCCCGGAGGGGCCAACGGGCGCGACTGGAGCTGCCGGTCCGTCGGGACCAGCGGACGTGACTGGGGCTGCCAGCTCAGAGGAACCAGTGCACCCCACTGGGGCTGCCGGCCCGGAGGGACCAACAGACAGGACAGGGGCTGCTGGTCCGGAGGGACCAGCAGAGGCGACTTGGGCTGCCGGTTCAGAGGGACCAGTGGACACAACCAAGGCTGCCGGCCCAGAGGGACCAGCGGACGCGACTGGGGCTGCTGATCCAGAGGGACTAGCAGAGTTGACGAGGGCTGCCGGCTCAGAGGGACTAGTGGACACGACTGGGGCTGGCGGCCCGGAGGGACCAGCGGACGCGGCTGGGGCTGCTGGTCCGGAGGGACCAGCAGAGGCGACTGGGGCTGCCGGCTCAGAGGGACCAGTGGACACGACCGTGGCTGCCGACCCAGAGGGACCAGCAGATATAATTGGGACTGCCGGATCAGAGGGACAAGTTGACGCGATTGGAGCTGCCGGCTCAGAGGGACTAAGGGATGTGTCACCCGGACGCGACGGGATAGGCACGGACGAGCCGGAGCAAATGAGGTCGCGAGGAAACAGATCCTCGAAGAAGAGGGCATCCTGGGACTCGACGATGTAGTGCCGGGAGGGATCCCAAAAGCGCCAGGCCTTGGACGTACAAGAGACACCAAGGAAGGTGCAGGAACGTCCGCGGGGGGCGAGTTTGCCGCCCTGCTACGAGGCAGGCAACCACACAATGGCCATGCAGCCCCGGACGCGAGCCGGGCGGAGGTCAGCTCGCTGACCACACCAATGCTGGTACGGTGTGGACTGGCGGGGAAGGGGACCGTGGGGAATCAGGTTCCTGACCCAGGTCATGTAGGCCATGGCTTCAAAATAGAAGCCATCGGAGAGACCGGACTCGACCCGCATGGTGCGGACGGCGTCGGCCATGGTACGGTTCCATCGTTCACAGACACCGTTCTGAGCGGGCGTGTAGGGCGCGGATGTATCATGGTGGATCCCGCGGGAGGCGAGAAAGGTCGTGGCCTCACCCATGTACTCACCACCGCGATCAGAGCGAAAGCGGCGAAGAGAGCGGCCACACTTGCGCTCCGCGAGGACAAGCCAGTCTTGGATGGCTCGAGCGACATCGCTCTTCTACCGAAGGTAGAAGACCCAGCGGTAGCGAGAATAGTCGTCAGTGAGGGTGAGGACATAGCGGCCATGCTCGCCAACGGACTTGGTGGGGAGAGGGCCCATGACGTCGGAATGGACAAGGTCGAGAGGGGTGGATGCACGGGAGGACAACAAAGGGTACGTGGACCAGTGCATTTTCCCCTGAACGCAATCACTGCACTCAGTGTGGCACGGGAGGGGGAAAGTCTCCGGGTCAAGGCCCTTGGCCGGTTGGGTGCGGAACATGTTGTCTACGGCGGCAGAGTGGACGTGGCAGAGGTGGCAGTTCAAGAGGCGAGTGTGCTGAGGAGAAAGTGTACTGGTGACGAACACATGGCCTGTGTCGGCCAACGGGGAGGAGACGGAAGGAGAGGAGGAGAGGCGAGGTACATGCCACAGGTTGCCACGGGCGGTGGCGTGCAGTACGACAAGACCAGACGGACGTAGTGACACAGTGCCAACACCACGCGAATGCACAACGTCCATGCTCATGCGGTCGAGGGCAGTGACGGACAGGAGGCTGAGCTCGAGACCAGGGACGAAAAGGACATCGGTCAGAAAGACGTCACTGAAAGGACCACGGAAACAAACGATGCCAACACCACAGACAAGCAACACCTGTCTGGAGCCCGTCCGAACACAAGAGATATCGCCAACAGGACCGAGCATACTAAAGGCCTCACGAGAGGCCGTCGTGTGATGCGTGGCCCCGGAGTGGATGATCCAGGTCTCTGCAGGGTCCTGAACCGGGGTCGCCAGATTGCTAACGGTCACATGGCAGCAAGCAAGTGACGCGAACGCGATAGAAGGAGGCGCGAACCAAGACTGCCAATCGTCAAGCCATGCAACGTCGTCATGGGAAGGGGTAGCGGAAGCCATGGGAGACGACGAGACAGATGAGGAAACGGTACACGACCGTAGCACAGTCTCAGTCATGCAGGGCTGGACAGGAGAGCAGGAAGTGATGCAAATGGCACTTCCCTAGGGAGGAGGGCAAGGCAGGCCGAGCTGGAGCACGACGAACTGCTCCAACTGACGCTCACGGGAGGACAACCCCGGAGTGTAGACGGAGTGCGGGATGATGGCACCGGAGCCCGGGTAGAAGGAGGATTGTGCCGGTGCTGACTGTCGCGGCGCTCGTGTCGTCTGGACTGGCAAAACAACCGGAGCAGTGGAGCTACTGGATGAGGCCGAAGTCTCAGAGTCGGCGATAGCTACGGCGGCAGAGGCGGGACGGCGCTCTCGCTGGCGATGCATGGTGGCGATGACGTGCGCCTCGTCCGTTGGTAGAGGGCACGTGTACCACCCGTGCCCGGGCTGGCCATAGTTGTGATAGACCGAGCCTCCACCACTGGATCCGGTCGACGGTTGCTGCTGCTACTGTTGCTGACCCTTGCCTTTCTTGTTCCGACGCCTTTCTTCCCTGACGACGATGAGGTAGCTACGACGGGAGAGGCGACGGCCACGGAGGCAACGGCAGGGGAGGCGAGAGCCCCCATGCGGTGGAGGCGGGACTCCAAACGAGCTACCTCAATCCGGAGGAAGAGCTCGTATGCCCAGGGCATGAGGGTACCCTGGTCCGCCATTGTGAAGAGGACATCGTGAGAGTAGTGGACGAAGACATCCGCGTACGCGTTGGTGGCACCGCGCTTGATGGTGAGGAGCACGGCCAGAGGAGGTGGGGCAGAGGTCTCAAGGCGACGAAGGATGTCCTCTGCCCGCTGCAAGTAGGAGGTGACCGTCTCGGTCTCCCGCAACAGGCGGCTGGTCTCAGCCTCGCTGGACAGGCGATGAAAACAAGTGAGGACGTGCCATGCGACCGCATGGTCTGGGGTGGCGCCAGCGGTGAAGTCGCCTAAGAAGGGCTCAAGGGCGAGGTGGGAAGCTGGAGGGGCGACAGGGAATAGAGCGCATACGACACGACTTGCGTCATATAACTGGTTGGCCAGGGTGGCGACATACGGCAGGGTGTAGTATGCCCACAGGCCCTCACCCTGCGCCCAGATCCGGAAGCTCAGCTCCGGAACTGCTCGCCGGCCTGAAGCGGCGGCGGCGACGTCTCAAAGTCCTTTTGCCTGCGGCCGGCACCGAGAGTGGGGCCAAGGACGAAGGTCACTATCTGTCGTGGTCGCTGAGTCTGCTGCTGTGCCAGGTAGTGCGTGGCAGCAGACACAGGCGGGCTGGCGTGCCTTGGAGAGATGAAGGATGCTGGTGTAGTGGCGGTAGTCTGAGAGACCAATGATTACAGTGCCACAAGCTGTTGTGTCAGGGCGGCGAGCTATTGCTGAAGAGCAGCGAGGGGGTCAGGGTTGTCGCCAATGACGCCAGAGGGCTACTGCCGCTGCTGCTGCTCCTGCTGCTCCTGTTATTGTTAAATACTTTTGCTTCTACTGCTGCTGCTGCTGCTCTTGCTAGTGCTGTTGCTCCTGCTGCTCCTGCTGCTACTGCTCCTGGTGCTGCTGCTGCTATTGTTGTTGCTGTTGCTACTTTTGTTGCTGTTATTGTTGTTGCTGCTGCTGTTGCTGCTACTGCTGTTGCTGCTACTGCTGCTGTTGTTGCTGCTGCTGCTGTTGCTGTTGTTGCTGCTGCTGCTGCCGCTGCTACTACTGCTGCTGCAGCCGCTGCAAGAAAGGGGGGTTGGGGATCCCCTCAACAGAAGAGGACCCCTCCCCAGTGGGACTACCAGCTATGGTTTGATGCCCCTTTGTTTTGGTTTCTTTTTGTGTGTGTTGCTGATGTCAGCAGTGACGGCAGCTGAGGGCGGTGGACGTCCTGCCTACCTTAGGTTTTCTTTCCCCTTCCCTTGCTCCCTCGGTTTTTTGGGGTTGATGATGTCAGTAGTGACATCAGTAGTGACGTCAAGAGCGGGATGCTATCATCAGCAGTGGCGGTTGTTGGGGCCGCTGTTGCAGCTGCTGTTACTGCTGCTGCTACGGCTGCTGCTGCTGTTGGTTTTGTTGTTGCCGCTACTGCTGCTACAGCTACTGCTGCTGCTGCTGTTGTAGCTGCTGCTGTTGCTGCTGCTCCGGTTGCTACTGCTGCTGCTGCTATGACTGCTGCTGCTGTTGCTGCTATTGCGGTTGTAGTTACAGCAGCAACTGTTGCTACTACGGGTTGCTGCGACTGCTATGGCTGCTGCATCAGCAAAGGCAGCAGCTGCAGGTTCGGCAACGAAGCTGGTGGGGTGGGGGATTTTTTTCTCTTGCATTTTTTTCCCTTCCCTTGTCTGTCACAGCAGGCAGCTGTCCGTTGTTGGATGCGAGCAACGGGCTACTGCATGCTGGCAGCGAGCTGCTGCTCGTTGGCACCGAGCTGCTACTCGTTGGCAGAGAGCTGCTGCTCGCTGCTCGCTCGCTGCGGGCAGCGAGCAGTAGCAGCCTTTGCTGGCTGTTGCTGACAGCTGCTCGCTGCTGCTGCAACTGCGGCTTGTGGGTGCTGCGGCTCGCTGATGCGGCTACTACTGCTGCACGTTGCTGCAACTGCTGCTTGCTACCGCTGCTAGTCGCTGCTGCTGCAGGCTGTTGCTGCTGAGAGCTGTTGCTACGGGCTGCTGCTGTTGCGGGCCACTGCGAGCTGCTGCTTCTGCCTCCTACTGCTGCTGCTACTGCATGCAACTGCTGCTGGCTACTGCTGCCACTTCTCGCTGCTGTTGCCTGCGGCTGCCGCTGCTGCAGATTGCTGCTGTTGCCTGCTGGTGCCAGTCACTGCACCTGGGTGACGTTGCAGCGTGCGTCGTCGCCCGCAGGTGTCGGACGCGGCCTGCTGCTCACCTTCTCGCGTCACGCGTTGGGGTCAACGCTGCCGAAAATTTTCGGCAACATTTCCCTTGGCCCAGTAGCCATGGGAAAAATTCTGACGCCGCCACCAGGCGGGTCAATGCTGCGGGAAAAAATCCGACAGCATTTCCCCTACACTGGCGCGTTTGGGGTTCCGCCGGCATTGAGTGGCACCTGTACGCAAGTCTTCTACTAATGTTGCTATGCTCTGGCTCTGATACTAGGCTAGAAAACCTAGGCAGCAGGTTGGGGCAGCGGCGTTGTTGATGTAGCATGTGGGCTTCCACGGTTGTTGCTTAAGTCTGTTGCCCCCTCAGTCTGCTGCTCTAGAGTCTAAGTCTGGAAGCTCTGGGTTTCTTACTTGGAAACGCGCGCGCCAGTGTTAGCGCCAGAAAGCAGCTGAAAACTGAAAGTGACTGATTAGGAATGAAGAATGAGCAACAATGGGAGACCCCTCCAAGTTCTACATCCCCCCCACTAGTGTAGAACTTGTTACTCAGCTAACCAGCCAAGCAGGACATAGTCTTGGACCTATTTTCTGTCTCGCAGGGTTTTCTCGGTGAGCCCTGCCAAACGCCCGACAGCCCAAAACCCGGGCGTCGTCTGTTTTGCCTGAAAACTGGACCATACCATAACACCGACGCTGCGAAAGCAGTCATGCAATCAGAATCAGCTAGAAAAATAGCAGCAAGGAGTTATGGCTGCCCGAACCCAGGCAGTGCTTACGACAGTCTGCGATGCCAAACAGGGCCATACAGCAGGAGACCTGGACCCTAGGCACGGCATGATGCTGCAGACGCAATGCCACAACCAGAAACATCGCTAGGTGCATGCAGACATCTGTAATGGCAGTGACCGCCGGCGGCCCGATCGCCGAGGAGGCCTGCTGATGGAGCTGAGCGCATCGCCAGAGGGAGGAGGCTCCAGCGAAAGGTGAGTGGGCCTCAGCGTGCGTCGGCTCCACCGAGCGACACTCCAACGGCATCAAGTCGCGCCGTCAGTCATCTGCACGCCGATGTACAGAAGCCGGGAGGACACAACAGAGTACAATGAGAGATGGACGAAAACCAACAGTGGACGCGATGGACAGATTATGACCATGCCTTTCTAGCGAGCCCTTACACGTCTAAAATGCATGTCATTTGGGGTCGTCATGCTCTCACACGTCCGGGTTGGTGGTAGGTGCAACTTGACATCAACTTCCGAGAAGCTTCTAGGACAGCATAGGGACATCACACGCCCCAACTGCTGTTGGAAAAGGTTGTACAACACTCTGCTCCATTAATGTTGGTGGTTGTGGTGTCTCCGCTATTGCAATCTGCTACGGCGGGTCACCGCGGGTTGGTGGGTCCTCCTATTCTCATGGCCATAGCAATGACTCGTATAGATGTTGCCACTGCTGCCTTTCTTCTGCACAGCTCAACGAGGGATGCCTCGTTGCTCTAATATCATGAAAAACAACTAGGAAGCCTCCAAGCCTTGTTGTTTCTCATGTGACAACACTTACAAGTCAGTCGGCGCACCAGCAAGCAAGCAGGTGTAAGAAACAACAATGGAGAGAGAAATGACAACTGTCAAGTACACATCACAAACACTTGCCGCGGCGCACGGCCGGTGACACACGTGGCAGTGTAACTTTGTATTGAAACTGGCCTTAAACCATTGTTTTGGCAGTGCATACAAGCGCAACACCGTCGGAACCTAGAGATGCATGATCTTGAGGCGGGCGGTACAACTTGTCACACGCATACGGTCCGGCACCGATCAGTGGACACAATATACAAAACATGCAAATCAGGCTCAAGAGCGACTCCAACGAGAAAACCTTAGCGACTGTAGAAGAAGTGCAGAGCACCCAGACACTATGTGGGAGGTGTTGGTGGTGGGATCATCAAATGTGGTGGACTGCTCACATCACAACACTTTCTAGATCCAAGGACTACGTATGTGCACCTTGTGCCCAAAGACCCAACCCACTTACAATTTAGGCTCCACTCCCGCTTGTGCGCACACTCTGCTCACTAAGCTCCTGCTGACGCCGTGCAACTTCTTGCTGAGGGCTCATGCACGGTCCTGGTGGCTTGCACATAGTCACTCGAAAAATGCGAAGGAATGCACAGCCATGGGGACTCTGAACAAGCTGATCTCACCTACAGCCCTCCGCACGAGCCCAACTCTAGGATGGTTCATAACTTGTCCTCAAGTGTTCAAAACAGCCTTTCCGTCCAGACACCTTCATGACTATGTGCAAGTTTAGGAGGTAATATGGCACTAGGAAGCATTTTGCTTAGGTTTTTTCTTCAGGCACGTGATTCTGAAATGCACATTGGCCTTGCATTACACTTCTCTTGCGTTTTCAAACGCCAGCATTGCCAGCCTGTCAAACGTCCAGCCAGAACTTGCAGCGACAGGAACATTGTGACAGGCATGCATAGGCACGTCTCTGCGCACTCCCAACTCGTGGGATGTCCTATCTCATCCCCACCTGGGGACTTTATCGAAGGAGGCTTGGTGGAAGGATTTGAAGGGGGGGGTTGGGAGAAAGGCAACCCACATTGTGTCACATTGTGGGTTGTCTCCAAGCTATGATCTCCAGATGGTCAATGCGGCTTTGGAGCACCAATCCGAGCGTGCAAGGACACAGACCACGAAAACTGGCGTGGGCCATGGCACTCGTAAGCATGGACCCCGTTTGTGCCTCTCCACGCTCGTCAACCCATCGCGAGCCATGCCGCCAGTGCATGGAAGATGGAGGGGCACGGGGGCAAGCGGAGAAGAGAGGAGGCAGAGAGTGAGCACCAAGTGCCTGACAGCACCAGGGCCATCCAAGGCCGAGGTTGGAAGGACTTTGAGCCGGCCCTGGCCAGGAAGGCGCACTTGCTTGCTCGCACGAGGCCGTGTCGCGCTCGCTCTTGAAAGGTTGCGGGTGTAGAGGGGAATGTGCTGCACCGAGGCAGACTGCCCACATCATCTCCCTCTCTCATTCTCCATCACCATCTCCATCTCCCCCTCACTTGTTCTCGTTCTCCATCTCCCTACCTCTGCAGTCCTAGTGGCAGATCAGCAAGATGCAGCCGGCCCGGGAGCAAACCAGGCTCCTTCGCATGGCGAGGCACGAGCGCTGCCGCTGCTGTTGCTACG